>VXAY01004947.1:39385-79887 GCA_013399855.1 Oxyruncus cristatus
ATCAATCTGACAAAAGGCATGTGAGGAGGGAAGAGGAAGAGGGAAGGGGAGGTGTCCAAAAGTGCTGTTACCTGAGGAGTCACTGTGAACATGATGCAGGTGTCTCTGGGAAGGAAGAGCAACTGTCAGGGTGGGAGGGGAGGCTGCTGAGGTGCAGGTACAGCACTCACCCTGCTGAAGGGGTGTGAGTCCATTACAAATGGCAGACAGGCTACCTAAGATCAAAAGAAGCTCTGGTCAATAAGAAGACTTGGTCAGACAAGCTCCAAGGCTGGGGAAACCATCTAAAATTCTGTCTTTTCATTTTGTACCTCAGAGGCCTCTCACAGAGAGAGAAATTCTCAACCAAAATGAAGTTGCAACCAAAGAACTTTATCCTTTGCTTTCCCAGACTGCATTTTTTCCCTTTCATTTACTGCTTTTGAAAAGAAATCACCTGACTTCGAGAAATAGGCAGTATATTTTTACTTTTCCAGAGGTATCCAGTGTTAACAGAGTGGCATCTAGTTTGCATGGGCAAGCAGGGCAATCCCAGGACATGACTTAGTACCCACCAAGGTGGAAAATCACAGTCCAGCCTCATCATAGAATGGTTTGGGCTGGAAGGGATTGTTACAGGCCACCTAGTCCAACTCTCTGCAAGGAGAAGAGACATCTGTAATTAGATCAGGTTGCTCAGATCTCTTTCCAGTCTTACTTTCAATATTCCAGGGATGAGGCATCCACCTGGGCAACCCATTCCAGTGTTCACCACCCTCATCATGAGAATATTTTCCTTATATCTACCCTCTTTTAGTTTAAAACCATTGCCCCTTGTCCTGTCATAATAGGCCCTGATAAAAAGTCTAATGTGGGAGTCAAGTACCAGAAGCTGAAAAGAGGCAGTAGAGTGACTCTATATCATCACAATTTAGGCTTAAATATCTTCCTTACTTTTAATTGCTGGGTAGGGTTTACCACTGAGATTTTTATTAATATTCTGGAGTCAGGGGAATTATTAAAGCCAGCTATGTTGGACCACAGGAATGTTATGTTTCTTAGCCTGTGAGACAACTGTAATCCACTATTCCAGGTCTGTCACAAGGAGCACCTACAGCCCCTGATGTTAATTCTTTAGGGTAAGCTTAGCCAGCTTATGGTTTTATCTCTAAATACCTACATATAAGCTGCTGCTGTCTCAGCTGCAATGGTGGCTGTCACAGAAGCACATATACTGTTCTCTTTCTCTCTCCAGCTACAACTGAGATTGTGAACTCCCTTGGGAAGCATCATGATCCGGGCTAAATCTTTGTAAAGACAACCCTTTCTGACATGTTTAAGAATATGAAGTCTGTCCCATTCCTGCTCATTGCCATGTTTGCAAAATGTCTCTCTTAAACGCCACTGAAGCGAAGGAGTTGAGCATCGCTATTTCAATTAAAAACTTCTGCCAAAGACCAGCAAAGTGCAGTGCTGCTGGTGAGATCAGCAGCCTCAGAAAGCTTGCTCCACCTCTGTGGCTCTTAGCATTCAATGAATTCAAACAGAAAGAGTTGTGGAACTCTCCACCTCTGGCTCACTTTCCTCAGTAGCACTTGTCCTACGCCTGGGCCACTGCCTCTGTCCTGAACGCTGGAGCACCCTGAGGGCAGTGACATGTTCAGTGTCCAGGCAGCCTGGGAGCCTGGTCTTGCTACAGTCCCTGGGAGATAACCTGCCATTTGTTGTGCCAGCTGTGTCTGTCCCTGCCAGGAAAGCAATGCCTGATTTACATTGCATTTTACAGAGCCAACGCTGTGCATTAACTGGATTTTGCATAACTTATTTGCAAACATTGCACAAATATTTCATATGTAAACCAGCCTGTGCTTTGGTGCAGAAAGAAAGATGGGAAATATTTATTACTAATAATTCTAATTCTAATAATATTTATATTAGAAGAATATTAGTACTAGCACTACATAGGTGTGGAAGGACATCTGTATTTCTAATTGTCGTAAAACATCTCGTCTCCATAAGCTTGTTCCTGAGGGTGCCATGCATTTTTTTATAAATCATTATGCTTGGACCAAAATCATAATTACACTACTGGAAATGCTGTATTTTTGCACCAGCTGCCTCAGGGCTGACTGTAGAGAAACGAGAATAAAGAAGACAATCACTGAAAGCTCAGGATTACTCTTCCTAGAGCCATGCCAAAAATTCTCAGGCTTTTCTTGAAGTTACTACAGCTGTTGGATTTTCCATACACCTGAGATGCACAACAAGCACTGCCCATTCTTCTGCCTCCACCAAAAATCTCATGGTTATGAGGATTTGTCTTTAAAGCTTTGGATTGCAGGTTATTAAGATTATATACAAATCTTGGACTGTGGTGTTTTTAAAGAAGCACTTTTCTTTTGTTCATATCTGCAGGGAAGAAGCTGCACCTGTAACTTCAGTATAAGGTAACAATGCAAAAGAAAGAGAAGAAATACCTCTTTTCCTTCTGGGTTTTTCCTTTGTCCCAAAGAGTTGTAAGCCTGTTTCTCTTTTTAATAGGGCCTGTATGATGGTGCTTGGATGTATGCCACCCTCAGTCCTGGAAACTGTGAGAATGAAACCAAGTGTACCCCATGATTTGGAGGTAACCACTGCCCGTGTTGTTCCCTTTGGTCACCTTCCTACACCTCTGGTCACCAGGAGGTGGCTTCAGTTTTGCCTTCACGGATAACTGGAGAGGGAGTGCTCGTCAATGGAGAGATCATTCTCACAGGTCAGATGGGCTGGAGTAGCTGTGCAAAGAGAATTGCACACACACGGACTGCTGGGCTCCAAAAATGCTCCTGCCAGCACTTCCAGACCATGATGAGAGGGAGGCACGAGAGGATGCAGAGTCCCTCTGAGGCTTCAGGTCTCTCTGATGGTCACCCCCACTTCTTGTCCCCAGCACAACGTGGGACTAAACCCATTGCTGCCAAGCCTCTGGGAGGAAAAGTGAATGCTGGCTCTTGTGAGAAGAGCCATCTTTGTAGTATCTCAGCTTTTATATCCCATCCTAATCAGATGGACAATGGCCAGAGATGCATGAAAGTGCAAAGTAATCAGGGAGAGCTATGGCCTTTGTCAACCACGAAGGCTGAAATTATCATGAAGTCTCACCTTAACCCTAACCCTCTGCCTATCCTATGCAATTTTCAAAAACCAGAAGGGTTTAAGAGAAAAGTTTTTATCTTGCAGTGGGTGTTGCAGGCACCTATCTGCTATTCACAACAAGAAAAAAAAAAGTTAAGCTAACTGCTGCATTATCTGAAAAAAAAAATATTCTACAGCTGCTGAAAAAAATCAGAAAAATTCATAAATTTCTTTTGGGAAATTAAATCATCAGTTCATATTTAACAGGTACTCCAGGATTTTGCTGGTTTTTTACATTCACGGCTACAATCCTACACAACAGAAAAGCATCCTCACTCCTTTTCTTCCTTTCTTCCTTTCTTCCACAGCTGCTTAAAAATACCTGCTGCCTTCTGGAATGGATTTCTGCTAGAGAGCAAGAAAACACATCTGTCAGCTTCCTAAATGTTCTGTTTGTTTATGCAATAGTTTATTTTTAATCGGTTTTTCCTTTTCTGAATTAGCATTTTCACTTTTAAAGGGCTTTGTCAACTTCTGATGTAATGGACTGTGGAACTGGTCTGGTGTCTCAGATTAGTTTATTCTAAATTCCTGATGAGCAGAGGTTAATGTGTGCTTGAACCTTCAGAATTCTGTGTGCTCGTGTGTACACATACATGTATGAATAAAAAATATTATACATACACAATTCCTCTGTTAAAGGATGTGGGAACAAGAATGAGATTTTGGCTACAGCCATCACTGTCAGGAGCTTGCTAAACATACTCATCTGACAGATTTTGTGCCACAGTATCAGCAGGCAGGTGGCTGGCAACCGTCAAAATGCAGGTCAAACTAGAAGCATGAAAGCTGGATAGTTACCTGAGCTGTCCACACATCTCAAACTAAAATCCAGATGGTCTTTGTATATTTAGACACACTTGGTGATGGGCTCAATAAAGAAATTTCCCAGAGGGAACAAATAAAGTCAACACATCTATCTTGGGGGTGACAGAATGGGATATTTTTCTCTTGGGATCTCAGCAATTACTTTTCCAGTCTCAGCCATGCCAAAGAAGCACTGAAGTGTGCAAAAATACAAGTAGGAGCCTCGATACTATCTCTGTGCTCGTGCATCTCATCATTCTATGTGCCCAAAGTGACAGTGAACCTAGAGGCAGCATTCCTATGTGCTGTGAAGAAGCTCATCTGGTCCACATAATTTCCTTTTCAGTTCTAGTTGCCACCAAAGGAAAATTCTATTTTTCTGGGGGTTTTTTATGTATTTGTATTGCCTACCACTGTCACACATTTACCTGTAAGTACTATTTAGGCAGAATAATTTGTGCCTGTGAAATAAATCCCTCTCTCAGCTATTCAGACACCCTAGGTGTCTTCTCATTAGGTGAATCAGGAGAGATGCATTGTACTCAGAGCCACTGTCTCCTAATCTGGCCTGACAATAAGGGATAGTTTTGCTTATGGGTGTCCTAGAAATAATGTAGTAACATCTTTTCACCTACAGGAGGCTTGAAACTGTGCAGTCCACCTGGGTGCTTAAGAAAAAGCAGTGCAAGCCGGAGATCCAAGGCAGCCAGCACACCCTGCAGGTCTGTTAGTCAGGACCAACTCTTACACTTGCCTGCAACCTGTTTTACTTGCCGTTGGCCACTGGACTGCGGCTTTTTTTTCCCAACAGAGGGAAAGCCCCGTGTTAATTATGGATTGAAGTTTGGGCTTTAGACCTGGGACCTTCCTGCAGGGGTGTTGGTGTGACGCTGGCACGGGACACAACTGAGGGGAGGTGGTACAGACATGGGCTACCAGATCATCACCCCCATGTCACAGCAGTTCCATGGGATCTGTCACCGAACGGGTCCAAGTCTGCAGCGAGTTGACTGGGAGAAAGTGGCTCAGCTGCCCAGACACTCAACCAGGAGGACCAGAAACACCATCCCCTGCCTGGGGCAAGGCCATGAGGAGGACTGCATCAATCCTTGCACCTGGAAGTTACTCCTCTGCTCGAGTCTCCCTGTGTAGCTGTCCCGGACAGCCAGAATCCCCCCTCCTGTCCCATGGCTGTAGAAGATCACTGCAATATGTTTCCAAAATCCCCAAGATGACGCTGCTCCATCCAAATGGCCATTTGTTCTCTGGCAGTATTAACCTGCCAGCTCCACACGTGCACTGACCACTGACTGCAGCAGGCAGGATAACCACAGCTTTTGTAACAAGAAGGATTTTCTACTGTATTGCATAGAACTGAATGATACATATGTTAAATTTTTTTTAAAAATACAGATAATCAATATGCTTTACTCCATAAGCATCTGAACTACACAGTGTAATAACAGATATTTTTCTTCTGTGGAAAATAAGATAAAAAGATCTAGCATAGTCCTGATAGAAGAATATTCAATAAATAGGATCATTTCGCATCAGATTAGTCACTAAGGGATCTGAATGTGATCAGCACACCTCACACAAACAGGTAGTCTGAGGGGGTGGCAAACACAAACTAGAAAAGAGTAGCTATTAAAATTAAAACAAGCACAGTTCTATCACAAGCTGGTGGTTTAAAAAGGCATGGAAAAACATATAACAGAGTGTTCTGGGAGTGGTTCACACCAATAACTATGTCCTAGCCCACAAATACACAGGAATTGCACACCTCATACTTTATTGTAACTTTGTTTATTCATGGTCTTTCCAGGAATCTCCTGTCAATTGTTATTCCCTCACCACAGAAATGTTTTCTCAGGAAAAAGAAATTATAACTGGGTATTATTTCTTTAGAAATATATTTGAAAGCCAGTCAAACTGCAGAGGAGGTAGAATTATACTTTCAAAAGACTCCATGATTCACCACTGTGTAAACTTCAGTGCCTGTGAACATAAAATGTCCTGCAGGTAAAAAGTTCAGGCAGATATAAAACCTCACAGTTCAGAAAGTGTACTTTCACACTAGAGAGCAAACACAAAGGATTGTTTATTGCTCTAGGCGCTTTTGATGGCTCTGTGGCATTCAAGATAGTAAAACTGAGATCTGCCAGAAGTCAAAATCCAAAGATCACCAAATAGGATATTTGCTTACTTAAGCACTGTACATTGACACACAGAAAAAGTCTTTACAGTGAGGCATTGCATTAGGCAAGTCCAGCACCCAAAATTACTAGAGGCTGGGGAAGCTGCAGGGACTTGTCTCAGGTGGCTGTATCATGTAGACAAGAGAAGAAGTCCAGAAAGGGAAATTAGGGTACAGAAAAATATGAAGTTAGATCCACAACCAGAGTTCCTGCTGATGGTGCTTGTACCTTGTGGCTTGTCTGGGCGTTTCAGCCTGTGCTGTTCTCCCCTGACTCTGCAACGGGTGGAGAGGTCACAAGCTTCCTCAGAAATCAGCTTTTGGAGACACTGATTTTCTTCCAGTCCCATCTTAATGCATTGCAAACACACAAGAGAAGGTGTTGTGAATGTCTCCTCTCAGCCCCACGCCTCCACTTTCAAATCCTGGAGTAGGCATCACGCCACCCCAGACTGATGATGCTGTCCCCTCTCCCTGCTACCTCCCCTGGCACTGGTCATCCAGCCTGGTGGGCAGAGGGGTTTCATGGTGAGAAGTAGCCCTGGTGGACACTGCTGATGGAGCCATGCACGTGCCTGTCCAGACTAGCACCAGGGAACTTCTTCTTCCTCACTGTGAACACAAAGTAAACGTACACTCCCATATGTAGTTTTTCCCTCAGTCTTATTCTCGCAGGTGTCAGATGAAGATTTGAAGTCATAGTGGCACCTGTAGCTCATAACACTGCTCACAAGATTGAAAACCACTTTTACAGTCCCTTGAGAAACACCCAAAAATATTAAGAAAATTGCACCCGATCTCCCTAACTCTTAAATGACCCATTAGGAAAAGAGACAACAGACAGCGCATTTTCCTAATGACTCCAGAGAACAAGGTACATGCAAACCTGCCTCCTGCTGCTCCCCTCATTTCCAGCTCTATGGAGGAATGAGCAGCTTCCTGATCTGGTGACAGCGAGGACTTTGCCACCCTGTCTGGGCACCTGCACTGGCAGTAGAAGTGCAGCACTGTGCTTGAGCGTGTGCCTGTATTTATATACAGGGTGTATTTATATACACCCTGTATATAAATACAGCTGCCTCCCACTGCTGTAAATCACGATTACATCTGTACTCGGCATTTTGGCTGGAGGTAAATCACCACCACTGAGGCGAGCGGCAAGCAGCAAGCAGCTCACATTTGAGAACAGCTCTCCTGTCCTTCCTCTCTGTTGCCCTGGCGCTACAAATTGAACTCTTTTTGCTTTGCTCTGCCCGTATCGTGTATAACCCTGTGAGGCCCTGCAGGCTCACACTGCTTTCTGTGAGCAGCTGAATGCAGCAGGGCTGCATATGTATTTATTAATCAAGGAGGTGTGTGCAGGCAGGGATTTCCATTTGCCTTCTGGGACCATCTGGAACAATCTTTTTGAAGCTGGTGGTGACTACTCCTTAACAGAGCTCTGATGTGACTTACCTTGATCTGAGATTATTTTCAGTTTGAGGGGGTTTTTTTCAATCTAGATCCAGATTAAGACATTTTTTTTTTTTCTGAAGCAGTCAAGAAGTTTAATATGTTACTAAGTTGCATAAAGCAGAAGTAATCAATAGTGTTCTAGAGAATGTTTGATATCACCAGATAAGCAATAGTGATTATCATAAACACTGCTGAGACATTATAGTTACACCAGAGGTCAACGAATATCTTGCAATGTCTAGCAATTCTTGTGATTTTAACTGTAACTAATTTATTTACAGTTCTTAATTACAAAACCTGCTAATTCATTGCCCCTGCCAATTTCTAGTAATTGTCCAATTCTGAGTAATTGTGAGAGAAAGAAGGATGCACTTCTCTCTAAGTCAGTCTTAGAACATGATTTAGGATCTCAGGTGTTCTGTTCAGATTTGCAAAAGGAAAAACAGGCAATTAACATTATTTTTTTTACTTCAAGAATGTGGTTCCTTGGGTCACACTAGAAAGTGTGCTGAACCTACAGGGTAGCTTCCAGTGAAGGAGTTTAAAGAAAAGAAGAAATAGCACCTTGGAAATGAGCTCTTCTGTCCTTCTCAGTTCATCTATCTGACAGGGATGGGGGCATGTGTCTGATTTCCACCTGGTGGAACTCAGGGCTTCGTCTGATTGCAAAGTGGCAGGGTCGCTGCACAGGCAGAGGAGGGCTGCAGAAAGGTTTGTTCATCTCCCAAACCCCTGCAGTAAATCTGCTTCTCGGGAGGAGTGCTGAGGGTTTTGGGTGTTCAGTGAAGTAGTTAATTACCTAGAAGTGAGATGGAGCTGCGCATAGGGCACCAGTCTCCTGCACTCTGTACAGGATTTGCAGAGAGCAACCTTTATTTCTTTGAATGCTTTCTGAAGGCTCCCAGAGCTCTTTCACCTGATAGACAGTGAGAGGGCTTGACAAATTTCTCTGATATAGTTATAACCAAGCTTTTTGATGTTTTTTGTTATTGTATCAAAGGCTGGAGTTTGATGGCTCTAAGTGCATTATTTATTCCTGCCAGTGTTTCCACCAGCCTTTTTCTTTCTCTCGGATCAAATCTGATTGTACTTCTTTGGTATTTAGATGTCTTCACTAATGATCTCCACTGATCTCTCCATATTCCTATAATGGCAGCTCTACTTCTAAAAGCCTGTTCAAATTACAGCCAGGTTTTGTGATCTATAACCAATGCTTGTTCTCTATCACATTCAAATTGCTGTTATCTCTTATATGAGCTCTGATCTAACCTCAAATGATACCAGCAATCCATGAGCTATATACAAACCACTTCTTTATGGAGATGGTAATTAAAGGAGCATTTAGTAAATACCACTGAAAGTGCATTTTAAAATCTGATGCATACAAATTGTCTGATAGTGGGATGGTGGTGAAGGGCACGGAGAAAACTTGATAGCAGCAATGACACTGCACAGTATAAATCTGCAGTGCTCTAAAAAAAACCTGAGCAAAGTTCAGGCCTTCACATAAAGTCCTATTCACTAGCTGGGGCACTTGTTGTGTAATACCAACCCCTTTCCCCTCCAAAGGTCAGAAGGCACTTGCACTCATACGGGGCGTAAAGCCTGAAAAGCGAGTCTGGGCAAACCAACGGGAGCTGCTGAACTAAGAATCGAATTAAGTCAATTTAATACGCCCTCAGAAATACCACAGGGTGAGTCTGGTACACAGTGACAGAGTCAGAGACCTGAAATGCACAGGCTGAACGTTAAACCTGTGGCTGGTGAGGGTCTGAGTCTGGGAGGGAAGACACAGCAATTTCTCCCCATTTCCAGAGGCTGAGGCTGCTCTGCCATGGCTGCTCCTTTTTGTCCTCTATACATCTGCTTGGGGTTTTTGCACGACTTTTGGGTGAAAATCTTGCAGACATCCGCTGGCAGCTATTTGGGCAGCTCCTTTCAAATGGGAGCTGGTGCTCTGAACTGTTTGCACGGACATTTTGCCTCCAGCTTGCTCCTGCTGGGCCATGAAAGCACCATGTGTGCTGCCAGCAGAGTCCTCCCCCACCAAGGTAGGATGAGCTCCAGAGGTTTGAGGAGTACCTGAGTCCTTTTTCTAGACCTTCCTTGCAGTCTCTCCCCTACTGACTTCATACTGGACCTTCTATTGGAGCTGAAAGTGTTAGCCAAACTAAGGTTCCTGAAGGATTTATTTAATGTAAGCTTGTTGAAATGATTTCAGGGCTTCTTTTATTTGAAAGAAAATAAAGGCATATACATATTTCTTAAATCCTTATTCTACAGTCAGTGAAAGTGTTTTATCTCATAGTTATTGCAATCAACTCCCTTTATAGGCAAATGAGTCACGAAGATAAATTAGGGAGAAAGGGAAAGACTTCATATCTGTCTTAACACTGGCATTTGAACTAACACACATAATTAAAGACAAAAAATCGTGAGCTAAAGAGATTACAAATGAGTTACCAGCATAATCTTTTTAGTCACGCATGCTAACTTTAACTTGAATTACCTCTGTTTATTTTATTAGCAGCAGACGTATCCAAAGCTATTTTTCTTTTGCATATTCTGTAAAAAAAAACCCCAAAAACATTCCCATACAGGGGGCTTGTATAATTTTTAAGGCAACAACAATATTTTGTGAACACCTGGTACCCTGCCCAGGAGATGTTTATCAAGAGGTGGTCTGGAATCTGTTGGTGCCACTGTAATGGAACTTAACTTGCTATGAAATTACACAGGTCTCTAAAAATCATTGTTTTCTTTCAGAAAATCTGTCTGTGGAGAAGGCTTTGTCTGGAGAAAAAATGGGCTTGTGGCACTTTACCTACTTCTTCCTGAAGTACCATGTATATATATTCTGATATCAGGAAGCAAACTCTCCTCACTCTGCCTGAACACATCTGGCTTCTGGTATCTGGAGGTTTGTGCTTTATTTCAGACACTGATGAAGCTTGCCTAATGTTCATCAATATAATGCTCAAATTTTCAAGATAACTGAGAAATTATTTTAATTTGAAAGTACATGACAATTCTGAGACTTATACAAAGAGGAGCATTTAATGCTGTTAAAAGATCAATAAGTCTTTTAGTCGGACTGCACAATTATGCAGAGAAGTTACTTTAAACATTTTAATGAGGTAATTCAGTCTCCTTCTCAAGTTATCTTCTGAATTATTGTACCCTACATGCCTAAGTATGTTATATTATAAAATGAAATAAAGAGCTGGAAATATTTTACGAAATTAAATTATTGATGATATCCTAGCACAGAAAGAAAAGATTTACCTGATTCCTTGGTGGCTGAAAAGTACTTAAAATTTTATTCCACGTTTCTGTAGAGTCAAAGTATCTTTTGGTGTTTTGAGGTAGTGAGACTATATCTGGTGAGTTCATAACTTCACAGTTCACAACAGAGTAGTAAGTACTTTTAGGGAGTAAATCTCTGCTTGTATTTTGTTTTTCTGTTCCCAGCTGTAGAGGAGCATTTTGAAATCAGAAAGAATGTTTTAAATATATTTTAGTAGATTTACATAGGGGCATTATCACAGAATCATAGAATCACAAAATATGCTGGGTTGGAAGAGACCCATCAAGATCATCGAGTCCATCTCCTGGCCCTGCACAGAACACCCCAAGAGTCTGAACACACCATGTGCCTGAGAGTGTTGTCCAAACACTTCTTCAGCTCTGTCAGGCTTGGTGCTGTGATCACTGCCCTGGGGGGCCTGTTCCAGTGCCCAACCACCCTCTGGGTGAAGAACTTTTTCTTGACATCCAACCTAAACATCCACCAACTCAGATTCACAGCATTTTTTTCAAGTCCTGTCACTGTCACAGTTGTATAGTTGTACTTGGCCTTTTCCTCTTTGCTTTAAGAAGACTCCTTACATGTAATTGCCTATTTTCCCCATACCCAAAAATTCCCTAAATGCGGAGTAGTCACATGAATGATACCGTCTTCTTCCGGGGCTGTGGAAGGGACCAAGGTCCCAGGAGTGACGCAGGGGATGGAAAGTGAGTAAGAAAGTCTGATGTCAATTGATCACTGAAGAGCAGAAGCTCTGCCAGTGATGAGGGCTGGCTCAGAGCATCCCACTCCCCATATGCCCTTCCATGTCCCACTGCCACCTTCTTGCATGTGGGACAGGCATGACACCAGAAGGTTTGTTGGATGCTCAGTAATTGAGAGAGTGGGAAACATGAGTCGAGGAGAGGGTGAGCAGTGAATTTTTATTGCCTGTGTTTATATTCCAGAAGATTCCTGGTTGTGATTATAAGGTAAGATGAACTAATCAAATGTTAATAGCCATGAGCGATTATTATTTGCTTCAAGGTGCTTATTCATTGATTAGAGTTTAGCACAGTGCCTGAAATAGAGCTAGTCAGGAAGCATGAAGTCACTATAGGTGTTGAAAATACACCAGTAAAAATGAACAGAGATGAATAAATATGCCACAGCCATCTTTGTGTACAAAAGCATTTTTTGTACCAGTGAAGACTGCTTTCCGACATCAGACTGGTGATTGTTTCCTGGTGGTTTTGAATACACATCTAAGGAAGAAAGTGATCTTGAAAGCTAAGAATATACATCCCAGTCTATAAAAATTAATACCCTACAATGCCATCCACAGCCTGCCAAGCTGATTCTTGCCAATTTTTACCAATATGTTGCGCAATCTCTTTGTGATTCCCCAGCCAGTACCATTCCATTGATCTATATAATCACCTATTCAGTGGACCAGAGAGAGGTGGAGAGGTTGTAGTATTCCCTAAAGGACTCACTGAGGACGTGGGATCATGATGTTTTACATTCAAGACCTATTGTATAGTGTCATGATTTTAATGCTTCTGGAAATACCTCCCAGAGAAGAGGTTCCAAAGCAGAAAGAACCCAGAGTGCCCTGTGATGTAAAAGTGGCAACAAGCACAACCTGGAGACATGGGCAATCCTAACCCAATATGAGGGGAAAAAAGGGTTCACTCTGAGGGTGGTCAGATCCTGAAGGTTACAGAGGATTTGGAAATTCCGTCCTTCAATGCATTCAAACTAGAAAAGTCCTGGATCTGCTTTGGGCAGCAGGTTGTACTACCCCTTCCTTGCTGCTTGGGAGTACGTGTTTTCTCTCTTTCCTCTTTCTTGTAACCCTTGGAGACCCTTTGATCTGGGTTTGGTTGTTTGGAATTTGTTTCAGAGGAGAGCTCTGTGAAGCCTGAAACATTTTATAGACAGTTTCCCTTTTTTCCTACTTATGGTGTGCAACATTGTCTGTTTCTATGTGCTACATGGTATTTTATCATTTCCATTGCTGATAAAGTCGTGGCAAGGGAGGGGGGAAGGAGGGGGAAACCACCATTAGCAATGTAAGTTAATTATAGACCCTAAATTCAGCCTTAGATAGTCTAAGATACTGTTCCAAAATAGAAAACTGTTCTTAGAAAGTACAGTAGCACCTACAGCTGAGGTTTGAAATTAATCCCTACCGTGCTCACTGTTGCACCACAAATGGACTGCCAACAGAACTACTGAGTCTGATATTTGGGAGAGTTTGGGTTATTTTTCACAGCTTTTCATATTTCAGCTTGATGCAACCCAGAGTTGTAACCATATAATTATAAGAATTAAAATGTGTGCAAAAGTAAATTTATGTGATTCAAGCCTTGCAAAGGGTTCTGGTACTCTCTGGAAAGCTCATCTTTGTGCCTGCAGAGTGGAGTGCTAATCAACACAGCTGATGAGTTAATGGCACAAATTTCAGCTGACAGGAACACTTAAGATGACACGTTCTAGGGTATTTTAGAGAAGCTCTGTTGATATCATTAAGATACAAGAATTTTGTGACTTTAGATGTGGCTAAGTGGTGGTAATTATGACCTTAAAAATGACAATCAGTCTTCTAGCGATAATGTATTCTTGCCTTACAGCAATTAGGTTCGATATGCCTCTAAAAATTTCATAAAACAAATAAATAACTAGGAAGTCTGTACTGTATACATGTCTGTACATGTATGTACAGATATGTAATTACATGTGTATGCATACATGTATGTACAACAGATAATTTTTTTTATTTTTTACAAAAGCCTTTTATTTTAGGGATTTTCCATTCATTTGTGTTCCAATTTTCAGATGCATCAGCAAAATAAGTAACAGTGAAATCAGGAAGGAGTGAAAAACCTCTGTGTCTTTGACAATGATTATGACTGATTTAACTCGTCATTTCAGCCACCAAGCAGATATAATATAAAACATGTAATTGTGACTCCTGATGGCATGACCTGAGAAGTTTGACTTACTTAAATCAGTAGCTGGCAAAACTAAAAGCAAAACACTTGTACTATAATAAAGGAATTGGTGATACCACTTTTACCTTTGGATGTTTTTCTTCATGTCCTTTGATCAACAAATTGATCCATTTTTGTCCATTCTTGGGGCTACCTGACAATTTTTTTTGTTGCTGACATGGCTGTGATCTCAAGTGAAAGCCTTTCTCTGGGTATTCCCCTGTATTTCTCAGCAATTTTCAGTGTTTTTTCCCTGGTAAATTTGAAAGTCTGTGTCAGTCCTGTGACTTTCTATACCTTCACAGTAATGACCATGCACATTCTGCAAGCTCAGCAATTATTGCTGCAACTCACTGAAGCAGACTTAAATCAACTAGTGAGATGGCTAGGAAATGGTTTCAGCAACAGAAGCCTCCATGTTCACCCTTCAGTGTTGTTCACTGGTTTTTATAGTGCATAACAAAAAGGGCCCATTAGTGAGCATTACCTTTACTATTCAACTCTCTGTTCTGAGCAAAAAAATGACATATTTTCAAATAACTTTTTATCTGCTTGGAATAAGACTTCCTCCACTGTAAATTTTGCCATTCCTTTATTTTCTGCTGATTTCTGACAACTTTCAAATTTCTCTTTGAAAGCATGGTCATCACATTTAGGAAAGGAGGATCACTCTCAATACAGCAAATCATCTTCCTTCCAGGCTTCTTGCATTTTCAGCAAATCAATTGGGCCCATCCTGCTGCTCTCAGGCAAGGCTTCATCATCTGCTTGTTTTGGTTTTGTTTTTGTTTTTCCAAATCCTAGATGTCTGCAGGTCTGTATGAGTGGAGGTAGAATTATTCTGAGGTCTCTTATTTGTTTCATAGAGATGCCAAGGACTAAGCAGTTACAGAGTTCTGACAGCCATCGTTACCTCTGCCAAACCTCGGTAACCTCCTAGGGATTTTTTCATTCCTTACTACAAGAGTTGAGACAGCAACAATGTACAATTCACACTTTTATATCATCTCTCATCGTCAGAGCTGCTCTGGGTAAAACCACTTCAACCTCCATTGCTTTTTACCAAGACTCTTGCAGCTCCTTTTAACATTAGAGGTTTGTTGGCAAGCTTATCTATCAGCAAGTTATCTAGATACACACAAGTTTCCTGTTGTTAAGACAGAGGATGTTTTTGTTGCTTTCCTCCAAACTTGGCTTCTAGATACTGAGGGAGGTGCCCCTTGGTGGAGCTTTTTATTTGTCAGATTCTCTGTGACATTCTCACTGGAGCCAGCAGAGCTGTGGGAGTGGTATCCTTATCCCCCCCAAAGAAACAAAGACTTTTCTTTCCCCAGTAAGCACAAACAGCTGTTGGTATGCTGCATTTTCTGTTTCAGAACACATACCACTCTCACAGTCTTGTTCTGTCCCCTTTCTGCTCACTTTGCTCTGGCGTGGGAGCTGCAGCAATCTCAGTGATAATGAGCTCTGTGTCAGCAGATGAACTCTCAGAGCAGCAGGGATTGTGTTCTTCTTACTTGCTACAGTGTCTGGTGCTTTTGTGTCTGCAGCTCTTGCAACACACTTTGCACATTTACTAAAGTACCTGTTCTTAGAAGATCCATTATTCTGTCTCTCGAACTGTTTCTTAGTGATTTTATAGATGTTTCTGCATTTAGTCACTGCTGTCAGAAACCATAGAATGATTGGAGTTGAAAAGGACCTTTAAAGCTCACCCAGTCCTCCTCCATTGCAATGAGCAGGGACATTTTCAACTAGACCACGTTGCTCAGAGCAATCCGATCCTGAATGTTTGCAGGGATGGGGCAGCCCTTACCTCTCTGGGCAACCTGATACGGTGTTTCGCCACCGTCATTGTAAAATGTTTCTTCCTTGTATCGCACCCAAATCAGCTCTCTTTTAGTTTAAAACCATTACTCACGTCCTATCGGAACAGGCCCTGCCAAAAAGTCTGCCTCATCTTTCTCATAGTTCCCATTTAAGTGCTCAAAGGCCTCAATAAGGTCTCTCTGGAGTCTTCTCTTCAGGCTGAACAAACAGAACTCTTTCAAACGTTCCTCACAGTAGAGGTGCTCCAGACCTTTTTTGTAGCCCTCTTCTGAATCTCTGAATTCACTCCAACAGGTCTACATCTCACTTGCTTGGCACAATTCGGTGTTGCAGTCTCATTCGATTCTTTGGTCATACCCAGGCATGGAGTATGACTGCAGAATTGGGCAACTCAAAACTTATATCAATATTTAACACGAAGCAGCATTAGGATTTTCTGTAACTGTGGGAATTTTAAAGGTCTTCTGCGCTTACTTGGAAGGGGATGGATGGACAGGCTCTCTAATTTTTTTTACTCACTTCACAGAGATGACATTTGCACTTTGTCAATAAAAACTACAAGCCATCAGGTATTCCAGAGCGGGAATAGTAGCTAACCACAAACAGAATTTTGACAACCAGTTATTACTTCAGGCATTGTCTTTGGGAAGACACTTTCATGGAGGGGTTAACCTTTAGTTTCCTGGCTCATGGATGGAGCACAGCTTGATTCTGGTAGGAGGTGAAGTGTGTATGCTGCTGTAACCTCTGGCTCTATGGATGTCCTCCTCTCCCACACTAACTGTGAGTAACCAACATGGAATTAAGTAAGCACAGGCTGTTCCATACGCTGCGTCCTGCAACAGGCATGCTGCCACCCGTCTGCTGCCATCCCTCCTGAATCACAGAATCTATTACATTGGAAAAGAACTCTGAGTTCATCAAGTCCAGCCTTTGACCCAACACCACCTTGTCTACTAGACCATGGCACTAAGTGACACATCCAATCTTTCATAGAATCATAGAATCATAGAATCAGAGGGGTTGGAAAGGACCTCTGAGATCATCAAGTCCAACCCTTGATCCAACACCACCGCGGTTACCAGACTATGGCACTCAGTGCCACGTCCAGCCTCATCTTGAAAACCTCCAGGGATGGAGAATCCACCACTTCCCTGGGCAGCCCATTCCAATGCCTGATTACCCTCTCTGTAAAGAATTTCTTTCTGATATCTAACCTAAACCTCCCCTGGCACAGCTTAAGGCCATGCCCTCTTGTCTGATGGCTGGTTGTCTGGGAGAAGAGACCAACTCCCACCTGGCTACAACCTCCTCTCAGGGAGTTGTAGAGAGTGATGAGGTCTGCCCTGAGCCTTCTCTTCTCCAGACTAAACAACCCCAGCTCCTTCAGCCTCTCCTCATAGGACTTGTGCTCCAGTCCCTTCACCAGCCTGGTTGCTCTTCTCTGGACCTTCTCCAGCACCTCAATATCCCTCCTGAACTGAGGGGCCCAGAACTGGACACAGTGCTTGAGGTGCAGGCTCACCAGTGATGAGTACAGGGGAAGAATCACTTCCCTAGTGCTGCTGGCCACACTAGTCTTGATACAGGCCAGGATTCCATGTTCCCCTTCCTGGCAATCAGAAGCCCCAGGTCCCTTTCTGCCTGGCCCCCTCCGGCCACTCTGTCCCAGCCTGTAGCGCTGCAGGGGGTTGTTGTGGCCAAAGTGCAGGACCCGCCCCTTGGTCTTGTTGAACCTCCTGGACTGGTGCGAACCGAGGCGGTACCGGGCCGTGCCCATGGGATGCAGCATTCCTGGTTCCCCCCGAGCATTCCCGGTCCCACTCCGACTCCGTCGGGCCGGATCGGGGGGGCGTGGTCAGGTGAGACCCCGCCCCCACCCCTCTCCCATTGGTGGATTCGCCGCCCAACCCCGCCCAGGGGCGTGGCCGGGGCGGGCGGGACGGCGCTGTCCCGATCCTGGCGCCAGAGCCCGAACGGAGCCGCCGCCGGAGCTGGGAGAGGGACCGCGGGGAAAGAGCCATGGCACAGAAGTACGACGTGGTCGTGATCGGGGGCGGCATCTCAGGTGAGTCTCGGGGGGATCACCCGCCGGCCCTCCCCGCCGGAGCGGTCCCGGAGCGAGTCCTGCGCCACCGGTGCAGGGGGTCTGGGGGCGGAGGGGATGGCGATGGATAACGATGGATAACGCCGGTGGATAACGGGAGTGTCAGGTCTCCAGGGGCTTCAGGTGCGCTTGGGGAAAAAGAAGGGGGGAAACGAGCCAAATCTCTGTTTTAGGGCGAAATTGCTGCTCGTTGCGTTGGTTGGTACTTCGTGCTCCCCGGGAGGGAGTCTGTAGGAAAACTGACTTTGCGGGGTCCACAGGTGCGGGATAATGCAGGGATACATGCTGGGGTTGTTCCGTCCCGGTCAGATTGCATTTTGACTGGTGGGTTTCTTTAGGTTGCTCTTGCTGAGCTGGTAGGTGTTTTCTTTTGTTAAATACTGCAGGAAAACATCTGGGAATACCTGTAGGTTGGGGTTTGTCGCTGTGAGAAGAGCTGTGCCAATTACAGGCAGCCCAATTCTCTCCTCAGACTTTACTAGGCACCACTTCCCAAAATACTCTTCAGATCTTTGACACTAGCAAGTGCATGGTGGCCCCTCTTCCTTTGCTTAAAAAACCCCCAATAATTAATTATTCTTATGATACCTAAGATTATGATACCTAAGATAAGAATGTTTTTGTGTTGGAGAAAAATCCATATTTAGTTTGTCCATCAGGTCAATACTGCATTGGCAGCATTAGCCAGGTTTCAGTTTTCAGACAGTCCTTGCTTCACCAATGATTCAGAAAAGGTGAGTTTTGTGACTGTGTGACTTCATCTGTACTACAGCCATTATTGCTGTAGGTAAAGTTAGGTTTTATTAGTACTGAGAAGGAGTCAGAGGCTTTCCTTTTCTTAATCTGCAGTGAATTAATGTGTGAAACAGCAAATGGTTTACTTAATTACATTATTTCATTTACTGAAAGAATGGCAATCATTTAAATAATTATTTGTGAGTATGTAATTGTGCAAATAATCTGCAGTATCACTGAACAGAAGGAAAAAGTTTAGACCTAGATTTCCTTGCTTTTTAGTTTTACCAGATGCCTCGTAATTTTCCTGCTAGAAAGAAACATTTGATCTTCACCCTTAAGGTTCCTGTAATGCACAGAGCGTCCTTAGGGAATTACCACCCATTCTGTGTGCAGCTGATGACAATGTCATCTTGATATGGTGTTTTAGGGCTCTGAGAAGCTGTCATTCCCTTCAGGGTGTCTTACTCCTCCAGCTTTCCAGCCTGTTGCAGTGTTTTGGAAAATGCATCGAGCATTTCTAAGTGGTATCTTGCCTCACCAGCACAAGAATCAGTAAGCTGCTTCAGAACTTATGCCTTGGACCAAAACCTGGAGTGGGGACTGAAATGGAGCCAAGCAGGAAATTTCAAGGCGTTTTCACAGTCCCTGATAATTTGTCAGTGGCATGAGGAAGACAAATAAACACGTCACAGCACGCATGGGGTTCAGGAACATTTTTCATGCCAATGGAAACCCTCTGTCAGTGGAATAGAAATTGGTGTTTGCTTGTTATGAATCAGAACAGACACCGTTTTAAGAAAGCAGCCTTTGAAAAACAGACAATAAATGCCTTATTTAATAATTAATCCATCTTTACGGTGGCATTCATAGCTGGGGATTATAACCCTGATCAGCCTCTGGTCTGTTTGCTTTTCGCACAGCTTCTCTGTCACTGCCATTCATGTACCATTACACCTACACCTCACTTCTGCAGGAATTTTATTTCTGGTGGGATACATACTAAAACATGCTCCAGCATGGACAGGATTTCTTCTCGACGTCTCTCTGACTCCAATCTTGACTTGCTGTTTCTGTCTCTGAAGTTAAATTTGCAGTTGACTCATCTGTCTTCTTTCCTTCTGTATTTTAAATACTCAACACCTGGTGCTTGCAAGAAAGGATGGGAAACTTTGGAATAAACTAATTATTTACTAGAATTTACTAGAAATAGAGGTGTATATGAGATACAAGTGAGATGCTTGTTATATTAAGTGTGAGCTTCCCAGCAGTGAGGTTATGACTTTTAAAAACATTAGTACAGTATTTATGAAATTAAGCTCAAATCCTGACTGGCACCTCTGGAGTTATCTATTCCTAAAAGCAAAGCAAGGTCCTGAAGGCCAGTTTCTGAACAGCCTGACACACTTTTCTCATCCCTGCTCCTGGCCTGTGTATGCACATGTTTGTTTGTATGTGGTCATTCCCAGGGACACAGAACTGACTCTGCCTGTAGGAAGCTGCAATTTAGGGATGGAGGGAGCTTCTGCAGAGAGTTGCTCAGTGGGGAAGCTCTTGGAAGAAGAACTTGGCTCTGGTGGCCTCCACTGCTGAGATTTTCCTGCTGTACTCCATGGAATTATGTTCAAACTGCATCAACAAGTGTGTTTGGATGCCTACAGAGAGGGATCTGCAGAGCTTGGGCTAGATTCCTCTTTTCACACAGACTTGTGCGTTAAAAATGTGGATTGCAGCCAGTAAAAGCCTCAGGCGCATATATTATGTCACTCTTAACAGATGATGTCCCCTGTAATACAGTTAATATTAATTATAGCATTTTATACCAAAGCATAATAAATAAAGTGATGCCTGAAGTTAAAGACTTTGCCCATACCCACAGGGAGATTTTACTTACACGCCTTGAATATTGCTCCCATTTCCTATTAATGGGGTTTTCTACTGAACTGAAGAGTGTGTGCTTGTTTGGATCGATTTTGACCTTTTACTTGTGCATTTTGGTTTAGGCCATGCTATTCCCTCATTGCTGAAACACAGCGGGCTGATGGTACGTGATGTGTCACAGATGCCTGTGTGATTATTTGGCAGGACCATAACCCTGACATCCCCTCAGAGAGTCCTCTGCTGCCTGGGTTAAGGGTGAGGACACTTGTTAGAGTTGTTGTGGACTCGCTACTGTATTGGCAGCTTCCCGAAGTTGTCCCTTTCATGCAGCACATCCCTTCCATACCTCTCCCAACACACTGTCCTCATCCCAGCTCCATTACCTCTCCACAAGATAAGGCCACAGTTACAGGGAGATTGAGATTTTGGCTCCATAGCCCTTGGAGGCAGCGTGCCCAGGTACTCTGAGATACCAGATGGGTTGTAAGGAGGTCCTGGATGCTCAGTCACTGCTTGGGAACTGCACATTAACAACTGCACATCATTAAGTGCTCAGAGTTTTGACTTAAACCTCATATATTTCAGCTTGTCAGGTCTGGAAAATGGCTGCTGCCTACGCGTGACCTGTAATTTCTCAGAACTTTCTATCTGACCTTATCAGGGCATATTTTCACATGGATAACAAAATATGTTTTGACTCAAAAGCTAATTCCTTGCCAAATTTCAAGTTGCTGCTGAAACTTCCAAAACGGGAATAAAAAAAAAATAACAAACCCACCAGTTTTCAGAATCAAAGAATACTTTTCCCCCCAGACCTTTAGAAATAGCCAGTCAATTTTGACCAAGATTTTCCAGCAGAAAAGAGTCGGCCTGAAAAACACACCCTGGAAATTCAAGCTGAAATAGTTTCAAATTTGACAAACATAGGGGAAAGAAAAAAAAAAAAAAAAAAGAGGTTGAAAGCAAAATACCCCAGCTTTCTTCTGTGGGAATTTTTGGGCGGATTCATGTGCCAGCCTCACCTTGCATGGAAGCCAAGTTTATCAAGAGATGTCATGGAGAATTAATACTGTTTGTCTACATAATGCAAACCAGAGAGGCCTCAGATGTGGAGAAGTATGTCCGGAAGAAGACAAGTCCAAGAAAACTTGCATGCTGATATCTTTTGGAAGGAATTTCGGTACATCATGTTACAAGTACAAAGCACAAGGGAAAAACAGGCGTAATTCAAACTTACGCTTAAGGTTATAAATCTATGACATGGATAGTTACTATTTCCACATAAAAAGATGTTTGTTCTTATCTGGACACAAGGAGATCGCATGGTTCTACAAAAATGGGTGCTTAGACTTTCCAGTCAGGAAACAGCACTGTTTTCTATTGCACTTACAGAGGAGTCCAAGGACCAGAAATCATAGAAAAATCTGAGAGGTAAAAATAGTAGTGATAAGTCTTTATATTGAAATAAAACATATGACAAATTATTAAGGCTTTTTTTTTCCCCTCTCCATGGAAAAGAACTCTGTGTTGGCATTTCCATCTCCACAGTGTGTGATGGACAACTTTACCACTTGAGCTACCTACGCCTTGGCTGCGTTCTCTGAGTGGAAGACAATAATGAGGAAATGCAGATTTTCCTTGCTTGCTATCATGGCAGCACAACTTATGTTGTATACTGCTCTGTTTGTTTTGACAGCATGCCAAGCTGCTGGTGGGTGGTGGTGTCAGATAAACTGTCAAACACACAGTTGCTGGTGCAAGATGAAATCATTCCCACTTGTATAAATCTGGAGTAGCTTCCAGTAGGTTTTTCTTTCTACTGTTACTTCTGAATTTGCCTGAGATTTGACCTGTAGGACAGCTGGTTCCTAAAAAGTATCCTCTGTTCATCTCTTTGCATTTCTCCAGTGCTGGGCTCCCTCTACCCAGTTCCTTCCAGCTTTCTCTCTGGATCCAACTGGAAAGCTTATAGTCAGTGATATATTGTCATTTAGAACCAGAGATTCCTGAAGACCATTTTTTGGGATGCAGAAATAAATAAGAAGGTTTCACAGAGCTCTCAATTCCCAGTGTACTGCTAGCAAACTGTCATTATGACAAAAATTTCCAGCAGGGACCCCATATAAAGTGTAGTGGATGTTTTATACAATACTTGCAAATCAGCAGAAGTACCGGTTTCCATTTGCCTCCTTCTCCATAATGTGTTCTAACATTTTGCTGCTAAAGATGCAAAACCTTATGATGTTGGTCATGGGTTTTGATTAACACATTCCTTTGTGTTATGCCCAGCCCTGTGTGTTTAGTTTTGGCTAAAATATGGTTGTGATGTGTTCATTATATAATTTATATATATATATACACATATATAATTTATATATATATATAATTTCATATATATTCCATATCATATTAGTAGATAATATAATTCAAATATCCACTTTTCATCATATTCTTTCTATGGTAAACGCCTCTTTTATAAACATTCCCTAACCCAGGGGATAACCTGAGTAGTGACAGCTGTTTCTGTTCCTGGGTGAAGAATGTGTCAGGTTTGGTTTCGGCAAAAAAGGAAGTGTACACAAGCATGATTCACAGGTTAGCAAATTCAGAGCTCTAAACAGAGTGCTGTTAACCTGTGGCTTGTCCTTGAGGAGCAGATTTTGCACCGTGCCTCAGGCTTAGGTGAAAGGTATCGAAAGGTAGGAAAGAATACTCCTCTTAGCTGGGTAAGTCTGAAATCTTACAAGTGTTATTTACCTCAAGGAGGAAAAGAAATAGCCAGGTAGTTAGGAAAGATCCCAAAACATCCCAGCATAGCAAAAACAGTCATGGGACAGGCATTATGTCTTTCCTGGGAATACCAGTGCTCATGTTCTTGAAATTTGTGGCAGTGACACTGATCATGCAGCAACATTTTTTTCACACACTTATTCAGTTGAAGATCACTTTGAGCTAACAGGAATTTATTCTGCACAGACTGAAAAAATGTTCAATAGTTATAAAATGTGGATAATTACCTTAGACGTTTCCATTAATCAGGTGGCATCAAACCATTGTTGTCTTAACTGGTGCTATTCATTTTAATATGTAAAGGGAAGGAGGGTGCTGCATTTCTAACTAATAATGCTTGTACTTGCTGACTTCTTCTGCCTTTGTTTTCGGAGGAGGGCACTACTTTGGGGAAGAGATGTTTACTTCAATGGGCTTTGGACATGAAAATCTCAGTGGGAGTGTGTGGAGAGTGGATTCATTCCCAGGGCACAATTCCCTCTTCCTGCCCACTGTGCTTCTGTTAAAATTGTCCATGACAAACTGTCTTTGTGCTCTTCAGAACAAGGCTTGCATCTGTAGAAAACACTTAGACAGTAGTGCCATTGAGACCACTAAGTGGCTTGGTCTCATTTGGACAATGTACTGTGTAATAGAAAATATTTATTCTCTTTTGGCTAAAATCTTTACTGAATCATGTGGCTTTGTTTTGGGGAGGGTTTTGGTTTGGTTTTTTTTGGTTGTGGTTTTTGGTTTCGTTTTTTTTTTGTTTGGTTGTGGGTTTTTTTGTTTGTTTGTTTTGTTGTTGTTGTTTTTGGGTTTTTTTGGGGGGGTTGTTTTTTGGGGGTTTTTTTTGTTGTTTTTTTTTGTTTTTTTCCTAGAAGAAAAAGAATTGATGCAAAAGAAATTAAAAACATTTACCTGAAAATGACAAAACACATGAACCCAGTCTGACTCCAATATCAAGTATTCTATAAGAAAGGATGTGAAAGAAAGTATGGAAAGATAAAACACAGTTTCAGACAAACAGAAAATTGGTGATGTTATGGTATTAAGCAATATTGAAGAAGAAATAAATGTAAACTTGTGATCCACACTGTGTATTTTTGTTGTTTTGTGAATTTAAGGGGTCATAGCTTAATTAATAGTGTTGTTGGGGGGGTGTTTTATGTTTTCAGTGGCAATTTAAAATCTTCAAATCCTTAGTCTGTGAAAGTAAACAGTTCTTTCATTCTCAGCCTTCTGTATCTTGCTGCCCATTAGTGACTTCTCTGGTCAGTCTGATGTGACTGAGCACATTTTAACTGTATGTGGAAACTTCTTTAAATACTATGATGTGCACAGAAATTCCAATGACAGTAAAATTGGGGATGGGGGGAGAAGGAGAGAGGTGAGGAAGGAAGATTTTACCCTACAGTCACAGCAGAAATATTCTGCATCTCTCATGACAGGTTCATATTTACTTGGCAAAGAGACCTCTGGCTGAAAAAATGAGAGCTGATTTTAAGGTGGTCACTGCCAGATTTAATTACTCAACCGTGTTTAGGAAAAGTTAGGTTTTCCATCAGTAGAACAGTAAAAATAATCACATCATTAGGATACCGTTACTTTGGAACTTCAATAAGGATATATTGCCAATTCTCTCAATTTAATCATGTCTACTAGAATAATGAACAAAAAAGTCTTAAAATTATTTCCCTGCTTAAGATCAGAAAAATGTAGGGATTTTCCAGGAAGATTTTTTTTCCCCATGCTACTCAGTTAAAGCTCACTAGAACGCTGCAGTAATGAGCTAGTCTTCTTTCACACAATATAATTATCCCACGCCATGTACAGTAGGGTGGATTAAGAAGGATTTTATGAAGGAATGCTGTAATAGGTTGGGTTTGGTACACTTTCAGCTTGATAGTAGATCCAGAAAAGGCAAGTGGACTTTGTCAAAGGAGCTAGTAAGCAGGCAAACAACACATCTAGAAAACCAGCAGCTTCCTTTTCAATAGTAACAGGTAACTTTGTCTGCCTTCGTTTTGGTGTGCTCCATATGGCAAATTGAGAGTGGCCTCAGTTTGAAAGGTTAAAAGTTTAATGGTATCAGACTGTCATCACTTCCTCTTCACTGCCCTTGAATGTTTTGTGGAGGTTCAGCACACACGATGTGAGAAGTGCTGTCTCTTATGAGGGAAAGATGCTGGTGATTTTTGCTTCTGGCTGTGGTATGTCAGTGAATCTGCTTGGTGCTGTGGATCCACAGGTCCTAGATTCTGAGAAGTAGAATTATTCTTTATTGGTATAGAATTACTATCACATTACCAACAGAGTAACTTTTTAAAAGCTCACATTGTTTGTGCTGCAGAACTCAGATTGTCTCATATACCCTGTATCAACCGCAGTATTGAGGAAACTTAGAATTATTCTCATAAGTCTACCCTTATAAATGCTTCCCTACAAAATAGGGAACCCTTTCCCACATTACAGGACTCGTCTGAGGATCAAGACTGGGTCTGTTAAGTCCCAGTGTTGTGCAGTACCTGTAGAGCTGAACCTTTCTCTCCTACGAAGTAAGAGATAGGCTTTGTTGTATTTTTCATCAGGCTGCGTACAAAATTCAGTGTTGTTCAGCATCTGTATGTTTCAGCCATGGGGTATGTTCTGTAGTCTGCAGATTGGCATCAGTTCACCTTAGTGCTTTTTGTTTGTTTGCTTGTTTGTTTTTGTTTGCTTGGGTTTTTTGGTTGGTTGGTTTGGTTTGGGTTGGGTTTTGTAAACTGTATATCCAGTGTTTTGATGCACTTGTAAGTGCTTTGCTTGCTAGGATTATGACAATTTTCTGAAATGAAAGTGGCAGCAGTATGATCTGTAGCAGCAGTAATTCTGAGTCCCTTAACAGTGCTGCAAAATCAATAGGAACAGAGCTTTCCTGCATGGCATCTTCAGACAGGGGAGCTGCTGGTGAGATTGCCATAGAAACCCCCGTGGAAGATGTCTTGCCTTGTTTGTTCTCATTTAACAGTAAGTGAATTTCTACAGCCAGATACTGCAAATGAGGCATGGTTTTGGCAGGCTCCTTCCATCTTGCTGAGGGAAATAGTGTATTTCTAATTCATAGAATTAGAGTGATATCTGGAAGGAGTGCAGCCAGTGATTTGGGGAGGTTTGGAGCTCTATCTCAAGGCTACACTTGGAGGAGGTGGGGATGTCACTGGGGCGCAGACAGAGCCTTGGCTGTGACAGGCATGTCTGTGCTGCAGTCACACCAACACACACCAGTGGGTTTTAATTACCTCATCTGAGTCTTGGCTGCAACCCGAGAGGTCTCAGCCCACTTCTGGGTTCAGCTCGATGGGGTGTGTTCACACAGAATGCTTTGGGTTGGAAGGGACCTTAAAGACCATCCCATTGCAACCCCCTGCCGTGGGCAGGGACACCTTCCACCAGGTCAGGTTGCTCAGAGCCCCATCCAACCTGGCCTTCAGTGCTTTCAGGGATGGGCATCCACTGCTGCCCTCTCCCTTGGCAGTTCCTGAAGGTGCAGGATGAACTCTGGGGAAGTAGCAGAGATGTTGGAGGGAAAGTGAGAGACCAGCTGAGGGGAGCTGAGCAGGAGGAGATGGGGCAGGGAGCTGGAAAGGAGATCTCATTCCTTCCTCTCTCATTCTCACCCCATTGACCAAACAGTCGCTCTCTGGTGTCCCAATGTATTTCTTGCTCTTTCCCATTTTTTTTGACTCTGAAGCCTTTTTTCTTTCCAGATGAGTGTCTAAGGTGACACTTGAGTTATCAATAATGAAACTAACCTGTAAGTCTGGAGTGCAAGAAGTACAGTTTAATAGGCAAACAGGTTAGAGAACCTTGGCCACCTTACAACAATTTCTTCATCCTTTAGCAGCCCTTCTTTGTTTGGATATATCACATAATTAATCTATAATCCAGTAGTAAGCTTAACTTCCAACTCAGTGCAGTGCAACCATTATTATCCCCAAACAACTATGGCAAGAATATAGCTATTGAATACATCATGAAATGACAGTCTTAGGCACTGAGGATTTTCATACAACCTTTTTCATAGCTAGGCCAGATTTTTTATTGCTTTGTGTTCCATAGGATTACACATAAATGCACTATGCATTTTTTCAAGACATATATCTGCAGTAAACTTTCTTACAAAAGAATTACCCACTCAGGCCTGAGTGTCCAGTGCCATTTACACAGAATAGAGAATTCAATCTTTTATTTTATGGGGGCAGGAAATCCAATATTTTGTGACAAAAACCCGCTGTATATTTTGAAAAATAATTTTTCCTTATATAAAAAATATAAATATTGGTAAGAAAATATTGCCATTTGTGTTTCCAACATTACAGACTCATGGTTTCTATGTTGAGGAAGAAATGAATGCCATCACTGGAAGGATTAAAGAATCAATTTTAAAAAAAATTTCAATATGTTTCTCTAGACTTTTTTAGAGGAAAAAAAAGTTATCAAAACTACTGAAATAAATTAGATCAATTTATAAGATATCCACTCCACTGACAAATGGCTTGCATTTTTAAAAATTAGAATATCAGACAGATGGAAGAATTAAGTACAGTTCTGCTCCAGCAGCAATCTAAAGAATATGATGCAAGGATGTAAAGTTATTTTCAGATGAGTATGGAAGTTGTATGTATAATTTTTGCCCATGTCAGACTTTTGAACTTCCTCAGTTCTGGTTTCCAGTGAATGGTGTTCCACTTCCCCATTAAAAGACTGTGTACACAGAGGATTATGGTCTATTCTGTATTGTCCTTAGAACAGATGAGTACACTTAATGCTGCCCAGAACGATTCTTCTCCTCTGGTCCTTTCAGACATGCATTCTTTGTAGGCTCACCATTGATTTTAATCACATTTTGAGTTAGTGTAATAAACATGAGTGTAATATCATTATTCCTTCCTGCAGGGTATCTTGGAAGTTCTGATCAATAAGGCTGGCTTTTGTGTACTTAAGGAGGGGAAACAACTCCAAAGAAACAATGCTTCAGTGCCAAACTGGCCTGCAGGGCAACGGGACAATCTGATTTCACCAACTCATGATTGCTTTTTACAATTTCAGATCCCATTTGTCAAAAGCAAAGAGGTCTCCTGTCTCATTGAATTTTCAGTTGTCTCTAGTGGCTCCATCACGAAGTCCCATAATTAGATGATTTTTGCTGAGACCATAATTCCTTTTATAAAGTGTCTACATACAGCCTCTTTGATTGTCATGGTCAAACTCCATTGCTGAAAATGAATCCTGACAGTGAAGCAGACTTGCCTTCTGCATGTGAACGAGGGTGGATAGGAATGGAGTAGAGAGCTGATGTGACAGAGAAGGCATTGGAAGCCTTTCTTGCTGCAACATTACTATTTCTGTCACTTTAGCATTGCAAATCCCACAGGCTGGGTTCTGCCTTTCTATGCATTGCACAAATGAAGAGTAAGATGTGTGTCCCTTAATAATTGAGATTTTACTGCTTTTAAAATGCAAGAATGCTGATCCAAAGGGGAAACTTCAGTCTGTGAACACTGCCTATGGAGATAGTTACAACAGGCAACAAAGCAGCAAGCCACATGATTTCTGTGGTGAGACACCAGGAAAAGTTTCTAATTTCTCTCAGGAATTTTTGACAGCAGTTTATTGAAATCTCTGGCTGAAGCTTCGGTTCAGTTTTTGACCATTAATGTGGCTGATTGCTGCCACTTGTTTTAATGTACTTCCTCTTTTTTCTGGTAGGTTTGTCAGCCGCCAAACTGCTGTCTGAGTCTGGGGTCAGCGTGGTGGTCCTTGAGGCCCGGAACAGAGTTGGAGGAAGGACATTCACTATCAGGGTAAGTGCTTCTTGAGATGCTGGACTCTCACTGGTCTACAATGTGGCAAACATCACTCCTGTCTTTGCAAAGACCAATTATTTTGACCCAAGGGAACTACAGCCTCAACTCAATCCTCAGAAGGTGACAGAGCAACTAATCTGAAGGCCATCGGTCAGCATGAGTTTGCCAAGAGGAATTCATGCTCTTGACCAACCTGACAGCCTTCTAAGAGGCAGTGGCTGACTTGGTAGATGAGGGAAGGACAGTCAATATTGTTTATCTAGACTTCAGTAATTCAGCACTGGCTCCCATGAGATCCTCACAGACAAACTGAGGTAGTATGGGTTCGTAGAGCAGACAGTGAGATGAAAACTGGCTGAACAGCTTAGTCCAGAGGATGGTGATCAGTGGTACCATCACTTTTGTCAAAGTAACAGAGCTCTGTTTGGACAAGTTGTACTGCAATATATGCCAGTGGGCTTCTCTGTATAGGAGGTCCTTTAAAATTGGACCTGGAAGCCACTCTCAGAGCCATCCAGTGGGATTTGGGTGCCTAACCAGAAGTGTGTAGTTCCATTTTAGCTGCCCTAGGATACCTTGCCTGGCATCAAGCTGCAGGCCTTCTTTGGATCATGACTCAAATTTGCCAGCCTTACACAGAAATCTTGGATAGCCTGGGTTGTCTAAAATGGTGTTAAATGTCTATATAAGGTGAATTCCACCCACACAGTCCTTAGGCTGTGTCCAAGGCAGGAATTGCTTTGCTTTTCACGGTACTCAGGGAAAGCATCATCTGAGAACATGAGTGTCAACTTCTCCTCTCATTCCCATCTCACTTTTCATGCTGTAACAGGCATGATAACTTAGAGCTCTAAAAGAAGAAGGCTGAGCAGGATCAGACATCATTACAGCTCAGACATACGTTTTAAGACGTCTTAAAATTATCCAAAACAACACTCCTGCTTCTGAAAACAAACTGCATCTTGATTGCCATTAAAAAGAAAATCAAATAAATGAAGAGTCACCTATGACACAGGGTAATGTAATACAGACATTACCTCTGTTTCTGACCCTGGAAGTGAGGGAGGTTTAAATTATTTGAGATGCCATTGCTGGGGAACCAGAGATAAACAGTGGTGTTCCAGCAGAAATCACTGTGCGTGAAACATGAAGTATAAACACCATCCTTCTGTGACATTGAGAATGCCTGGCTTAAAATACTCACTGTAAACAGTGTTGAGAAGAGTTACCGTCTTGGGAAATCAGCCTGCTGTAATAGTATGCATCCCTGAAATCTTCTGCTTTCTTCCCGCTTCCCAAGTGAGTGCAATGCTGGTCTGAGAGGGGCATTGAGCACCTTTGATGACAGGCATGGATGGGGGCTGCTGGCCAGATGGCTCCAAGGCGTGCAGTGCTGGAAAGGAGGTTAATCTTGAAAACTGTGGTGCAGTGCTCAGCACCTGCAGCATTAAGTCTAAGCAGGTTTCTACAGGAAGAAAACAGGCCTTCGTGCTGGAGATGGTTTCAATTTGTGATGTGTTTTGCAGTGACAAGAAAAGTAACATGAATTCTGAAAAAAATCAGTTAGATTTAAACAAAGTATTGATGGGGTTGGATATTTTTTCATATTCTCGTGTCTTTTGTGAGACTGAAAAGCCAATACTGAAAACTAGTGAAATTTAAAAGAGAGTTTTAAAAACCCAGTTGCACACTTGTGTGCCACAGAGTGAAGACACTGTGAGCTCTGTGTATCTGTCATTACAGAGCCCAATACTGCCTGCTTTTAGGTCAGTAAATACACAGAATCACAGCCACAGAATCATTTAGGTTGGAAAAGACCTCTAATATCTTCAAGTCCAATCTTTGGCCAATCACCACCTTGTATTCCAATGCCTGACAACCATTTCCATGAAGAAGTTCTTCCCGAATGTCTTACACATACATTCCATGCACATTTCAGCATGGGGTAATTTCTCCTACTTCTAGATGTTCGTAATGAGGACCTTCCTGCACAGCTCCTGATCCCTGTATTCTTTTGACAGAATGAGCACGTTAATTACGTAGATGTTGGTGGATCCTATGTGGGACCTACCCAGAACAGGATTCTCCGACTGGCAAAAGAGCTGGGTGTTGAGACCTACAAAGTGAATGTTGAGGGCCATGTGTTCCTTCATAAGGGGGTAAGTATTGCACTTCCCATGTTGAGATAACCAAAGGCATCCATGAGCTTTGGAAATTACTGACAGTCGTTAAGAGGGGCTCATTTAAAGCTCACATTTAGTGATCCAGAAAGCACCTGGTTTAGGTGTTGTTATTCTGTTTTAACTTACTGGGATCAATGGTTCTTATACTATTTTGAAAAGATTTCAGAAAGTGGAACTGAGAGGGGTTAAAAAATCTGGGATACATTTGGCACATTATCTCCGAACAAGCCCCTACCAAGGCTCACTGTAAGCTTCATGTCTCAGATGTGAGTCCAGGTGGCTGGTCTTGAGCAGGTACCAGTGTGGCTAAAGGAAACTAGAATGAAAATTGTATTCAGAGAAGATTTCCAGCCCTTGTCTTAGATCTTTAACCCACTTTTTTTTTTTGTTCGGGTCCTAATCAGGACCTACTGCCAAAACCAGTGCAGAATGAGAACAGTAGAGAGAGAGACAAAAAAGGCCTTAAGATTCATAGGTATGAAATACAACTGCCTGTCTGCATAACTCACAATTTTAGTTACCAAATACCATTTTTTTTTTTTCTTAATAATATCCTTTAGTTTTGGAGCTTAACAGACTCTGGCAGAACAAGACTTGAAGCCTATATGAGTAAGAGTTGACATACTTCGATAGAGTCAAGACTATGTGATGGATCCTTAATTGGTTTCATTTCTATTACCTTCCCACTCTTTCTTCCAAAAATTAGAGCAATGTGTCCATGCTGCAAAGTTTTATCATCTGGTTTTGCAAGCACCCCTTATTGGGAAGATTGGTGCCATGCTTATAAAATAGTCACATAATTGCATAGCCACTCCATAATAGTAAAAAAGGTCTTTTTCATGCCTTTATGTAAAATCAGTGTAATTCTACTGGGCTGATTTGTACCAGCTGAATATTTGTCCCACTCAATTTAGTTTAAGCTCAGGCATGGATCTCTTAGCATCCTAAAAGGCACTTATCTTCTTTATGTTAAATAAAAAGCTCTAATGGGTTCCATGAATTTGAGCCCTTAATCCATTTTGACACTGAAGCTGCAGCTTTTTATTGTCCCACACTGCATTATGCACGTCCTTGCTAATGACCATGTAATTCTGTAAGTTTTCTTTGAAGTGAAAGCATGTTTCTAAGCAAGAGGCAGCATTATGAGCTATTCAGACGGATCACAGGCTATGGATCAATCCTGGATTTGGCACTGTGGTCCTGCTGAGCTAATCTGGGTCCCAAGGGAGCTGTAGTTGTTGGACAGCAAAGGGGCTGTAAGGCCTACCACCACGGACAGACTTAGGCACTGGACAGATAACAATGATGCTTTTCCTCCAGCAGGTCTCATTTCTCCCACATCCTCTTCCCATGAATTGTAGGGTTTGTCTTTTATTTTCTTTTCCTAGGGTTTTCCACAGCTGCTTCTCCTCACTCTTTCCTTGAGACACTGTGTAGTGACCATGCCCTTTGATTTAGGGATGTGTTGTTGAACTCTGTCTTACATCCCACTTCTACAACACCATCTGTGCAGTCCTGGCTGTTGGGTTGGTCAGTGCCCAGAGCCCCAAGGCGTTGTACAATTTACCTGCTGCACACTGTTATCATACTGGATGGTGAGCTGGCCAGGTAGGGATTTGTGCCCTCCTAGCTGTAAATTTTCCCCTTTGTATTCCTTAAAGATTCTGCAGGAACACAAGCACCTGTGGTATTTCCTAGATGACAGAAAATATTAGAGAAGACATGATTTGATATTAAAGGATCATTGCCCCAGAAATTAAACATTAATCTGAAAGATGGACATGTTGGGCTAAGACACCATCAACTGTGGGCCAGCTGCTGCCTTTCAGGTTTTAGTTAGACCTTTCAAAACTTTCTCCTTGTGTCTCATCTGCTATTTCTGTCAGCTGGTGGCTGTCCAGGAGCCTCTAGCCAGAGCCAGACAGGAAGGTCTCTTCCCAAGGGCTTTCTTCTAAGTCTGCAGTGTTGTGTGGTTTGTCAGAGGCAACAGAGAGTGTTTTGAGCAATGACTAAGCATACCTTTAGATTTTGTTGTGACAGGCATTCAACTGTACGTAATCTCCAGCACCCTCAGATTAAGAGATTTTTGATCTCTTTTTTACCATAGCAATCAGTTCAGTTTGGCTTTTTCTGAAGGTTTCCAGGGTACTGCTTGGATTGAGTTAAGGGAAAGGGGGGAAGTGGTTTATCCTAGCAACGGAAGCAGCCAAGGGAAAGTGAAAATCCCCAGAGGGATTTAATGAGCTTCTTTTCTCTGAAACGAATTTTTCCCATATGTGTGTGGAAAAACTCCGCGTACTGCAAGCTTTAAAACCCACGTTGCTTCATTTGTGCAGGTTTCCTTTGTAGTTACAGTTTATTTGAAAAGCCAAATATATAACTGTTGGTTACCTTTTTTCTTTTTATTTGTTCATTCTTTCCCATCAGTTAGCATGGTAACATGAACTCCTTTGGTGTCAGTCAGGAATTTTTTTGTATCCTGTTGTTGCAAATCTGTAACTTCAAGCTGTAGTGTCTGTTACGAGCCCCAGACTTCCTTTCCATCATAATTCTTTGTGACTACTGTCCTGTAATCCAGCAAGAATGCTTTAGGACTGAGAAAGGGCAGATGAGCTGGGGTTCTCCCTTTCTTGAAGAGGCAGACAGCTTTTTATTTTTATACAGGTCCTTGAAGGCCACTCTGTGCCATTTTCACCTTCTTTTTAGAGGAAGACCCTGTAGAGTAAAGACATTAGGGCTTTGGTGTGGTATTAAGCTTCTCATATAACTGCAGTCCTCTAAGATCTGGCAGCAGCACCCAGCTCCAGTATATAGAACATTAGTAAATAAGGACGGATTCTGATCATTTTTCTGTTATGATTCTCAGAGCAATGTAACATTTGAAAAAAAAAGATGAGCATTTCTATGCAATGCTTCCCACTGGACTTCCACTCTTCTCTTTCCAACATCTTGCCTTAAGCTTAGGGTGCAGCAGGTAAGGCTGTGCAGATCACCATAAATCTGCAGTTGGGACACAAGGAGTCACAGGCATTGCAGTGCTCTCAGGGCCGGACCTGCTGGAGATGCTGAGCAGAGGAGGAGCTGAGGTCTCACACTGCCCAGAGCCACTGCTCTGCCTGTGTGGGCTGTGCATGGCCCAAGGCAATAGCAGCCCTTGCTCTGGGGCACAAGGGATGCTCCTGACTTTCCTGACGTGTACTTTGTCCCCCGGGCAGCAGGCAGGAGCCAGACTTGCCTTTCTCAAGACTGGAAAAATTGTCAGCTCCTCTGGCACAAATTGAAACGTGGGGTGGTGTCACAGATGGGGTGGCTTGGAATTAATTCCTGTAGTTATATCTACAAGCTGCAGAGCAGCCCGGGCAGGGAAAAGACAGACCTTGCAGAGCTCATCTTCCTCTTCTGCCTTCTTTCTAGCTGCTGAAGTATGGTGCTTGAGGACTTTGTTTCCTTTGGATTGGTGTGAGGTAACTCATCCAAGCAGGCAGCAGGACTCAAATCTGAGCTCTGCAGGAAAGCGTTTGACACACTAGGAAATGAGAAAAAATAGTTAGATAAACTCTGTGGGTCAGTCAAGCAGCCATGTGTTAGCATGGGAAAAAATCCAGTAGGTTATTTGCCTTTCAGTTAAGAAAACAGTTGTTCTCAAAATAGTCCATCCAGAACACCATAAACTTGTTTAAAAACGGAATATTGCAAGACCTTGCCTGTTTTCAGTGAGCTCCTCTGTGAAACATGCAGCCAGACCTTCTCTCCCTAGTAGGGAGACAATATTAAAAACAAATTAATAACTTACCAGCCCCAAGTCACTTGGGCTAGATTTATTCCTTGCTGTGGAGATACTCGTGTAAGAGAGAAAGATGAAAAACTGATGTGTCTAAGGCTGTTTGCCTTGCTCTCTCTGATGGGCAATGGGAATTTCTTTCCTAGGATTTGTTAGAATTGGGCTTTCCCTTGATCAGCAGGTTAAGGTTGCATACCCAGAAGTCCAGGGGAAACCAACCACCTCCAGTGTCATCCTGGTGACTTGAAAGCTCAATGTTTGTTGGAAATGTGAAAAAAAACCCTTAAGCACTTGGATCTCAAGCTGAACTGAGTGCTGAGATCACAGCCTGGTCCTTTTCTTGGCCCAGAGCAGAGATTATTGTGTCGTAGATGGAACAGGAGAGTGAGTGACTTTGCTGCTTCCCTCGCTGAAGATGATGGTGAGGAACAGCACAGACTGTCCCTGAAAGACTCCAGAGCTGGGGTACCACTGGTCTAGCCCTTTTCTGAGGACAGAGGGACCAAGCAGTGTTGGCCAAGTCTTGTTATGGCCCCTTGACCGTACACACTTGTCTCTTCTATTGTGCCCGTCCTGGAGCTGACAAAAGTTGACCGAAATGTAGGAATTTGGATATTTTACTGCTTTTGCCATGTCTGAAAGCTCACTATGGTCTCTGAGTTTCATCTTGCACCTGTTATGATCTTTGCAGAAAAGTGTTCTGAAGAACATCAAAACCCATAAGTGTTTACACACACACACCACACACACACACTTATCAGAGGGAAGACCAATAAGTTCTGTCTCGACAAGTGGGAGGAAGGTGCATTTGGCTTCTGCTTCATGTCCCCTGTCCCTGGGTCACCATCTCATGCATTTACAGCACTGTAGCCTCTCTCTTGGACTGTGGCTCCCAGCTCCCAGCTGTGGTGGGCTGTTATGGTGTACATTGCACTGAAAAGCAGGTGACAAACTGCTCAGCACCCCAGGTCCTACCTGTCATGGTCCACCACGTTCTCTGCATCCTCACACAAACTTCTGGCACATCTGGAAGAGCAAACAATGGAGAGCTCTGATGAGAAATTTGCCAATGACTTACGTGGGAGAAGGTTCAAAGCGATTTAATAGAAGAAAATGTTGCCTGCTCATCCAGCCCTCTTTCAGGTTAAAGTTATCGCAAAGAAGCAGCTGCTGTTAGATTGTTTTGCTTATCATTGTATCACTGGATTATCTGAAACAGTCAATTTGAGATTATAAGAGTTTCAGTCACTGGTGTAGCTCTGTGTCTTACACGTTGTGAATTCTGACACCATTTTTGCAAGCGTAGGGTATTTTTCCTCCTGCAGCCAGAAACTTTCTTTTTGGCAAAAATTTTTTTCGGCTAGATTTCTCCAAAGGGACATGGCATAATAAAGAGGTATGTTTGGTTTTGTAGGTGAAGTGTACCATAAAAGAGCTTAAATAGTCTCAAATGCATACAGTTTTAGACCCATGCAGATTTTAGGATGCATGTTTCAGCTGGCAGCCAAGTGTTAGATTCATTCAAATGTAATAATGAAGAATGTTCAGGGCCAAGGAATATTGCTGCTTTGGACATTGCTTGAGTCTCCTTAGCCCAGAATTTGACAACCTGCTCAAATCTATCCCTCCCCATCCCTTCTGAATAAAAATAATAATAAAAAAGGTGTTGTTGTCCTTTTTAATATCAGTCCAGTTGTTTTTTCCCCTCCTACTTAGCTACAATCGTGTCATAACTTTGAGAATTTTACGTCCTTTAGTAACGAAGATATGCTTTGTTTTATTTAATTTGCTTGTGTTCTTATGTGTATTTTAGGGCAAGTCACACAATTTCACGGGTTTTTTCCCTTCATCATGGAATCCCTTCATTTATCTGGATTACAATAACTTCTGGAGAACCATAGACAAGATGGGAAAAGAGGTAGGCTGTGGAAATTGCATGTTTCCTGCAATGTTCAGGCACCCATGAATAAATCAGTTTGGGTTTGGTTTGGTTATGTTTCTGGCATGATTTTTTTATTGCTTCTTTAATATTAAAAAATACACCTCAACACCAAAAGAGAAAAGAAATATCCATCAGGAAGGATATCTATATTGCCCTGGAACTGTCAGAAATAATAAGTGTTCCTTACGGAGAGGGGCTTGGACTAGGTGACTTTTAAAGGTCCCTTCCAACCTGAACTATTCTATGATTCTATGAGAGGAGACAGAAAGATCTGGAGGTGTCTAAGATACCTGAAAAAAATGAGGTTGAACTCAGTGTATGTACTTTCTCATAACAGGGAAAACCATTCCATGAGCTGAGATGAGAAGGATTTTTTTTTTTCCCTTCCTTTGTGGCAACCTTTGTGAGTAAAGATGATTCTTTTTTGTAGCTGCCTAAGCTGGGCTTTGGTTTGACTTCACAGTAACTTTGTTTTTAAAATTCAAAATATAAACAGTACGACTGAAGCCCCTGGAGCGTTATACTGTCTTTCAAATATTCATTGGTTGCCTTATAATTTATCTACAAACCAAGGGCCCTACCTTGTCAGAACCTTCAGGCATAACTAACTGTATTCCTGCGAAGTTCACTGGGTTTATCTGGTTTTGCAGAATCAAATTTGTGTATGATATTACACTTTTTTTTTTTTTTGTCAAATAATACCTTTTTTTTACAGATTCAAATATAGGGTAGTGTCCTTACACATCATGGCACTTACATGCAAAGAACTATTATTAAGAATTCACCTGTCTAAAAATAATTCCATAGTATCTAGACACCTTTTTCTTACTCTGTAGTTAACAGAGAGATGTAGGGGCCTTTGGATACCCACCTTGGAACTGACTGAATCTCTGACTGGAGAAAGAATTTCCCCCTCAACTCAAGACAACTAAATTGGAGTAAACACCTCGCTTCTGGAGAACTAAGGGCCAGATGAGTCCCATGATAAAGATACAGTTCACTGTTCAGACCAAGCCAGATTTCGTGGTCATGGTACAATTCATGCCCAAAGGCGTGAATGGAAACTATTCCATTTGGTGAATTTATTCCAAGTGGTTATCTGTGTGCAGGGGACAAAATTAACTCCTGGCCAATCTATCAGTCAAATCTGTGCTACTAACTATGACAAGGCAATGATAAAGTACTGAAGAATTTCTTGAATATTTCACCTCTGTCTCCAGATTCCTGTTGACGCACCATGGGATGCTCCGCATGCTGAAGAATGGGACAAAATGACCATGAAAGAGCTGATAGATAAGATTTGCTGGACCAAGTATGTAACTCTACCCACTTTGAAATCCAGCTGCGGAATGATAGTGGCTCTCTGGCAAATTCTGTGGTACAGCTGAGTTCAGCAGGGGTACAGGCAGTGAGAGATCAGGAGGTGCTTGAGGTGAGGTTTGGGTTGGCTGGCAGGTGGCTTTAAAGGTACTGGGGAGACCCAGGGTTTGCTTCAGCAGCCTGTGCACACAGGAGTGACAGTGTGGGCCCTTCCCACCACGCTGTCACTTCAAACCATTAGAGAGTGTGTGCCTTTGACATGGGGAAAATCAGTGTGTAAATAAAACTCTGCTTTGTAGTCGAAAAAAGGTCACTTGCAGGTGCAGAAATGGAGGCAGGTGAGGGGACTTCCCCAGTCCCATGTCAGGCTAGGAGCTGAGGAGTGATGTCCTCTCCTGCACAGTTATCACGTCTGTCTGCTTTTATTGTGTGAGCTGCATGGCATGTGCCACAGAGCAGGCAAATGCCAGTGGTGCATCAGAGAGCAACCACTGGAAAGCAACTTCCCTCTGCCTGCTCAATGGAAGGGGCAGTCTGAGACTTGAAGAGTGGGGAATGAGCAGCTGTTGGCACTGGAAAGGCTGGATAAGTCCAAATGCTGCTCCTTCTTTCAGCAGTAGTGTCTGCTCAGCCTCTGAAACCCTTGGAGGGAAACAAGAGCAGCAGAGGTAACCTTTGTTGTTGCCTTGCACCTCCCTGGTAGGTTTGTGCCTGAGCCAGGCTGAGTGCTCTGTGTTTCTCCCAGAAACCTGTGACTGTGCTTGCTCAGCTCTGCCTGTGGCCGTGCCCCCTCCCTGTGTGCCCAGGAAGCTGTCCCTGGACACCAGCCAGCTCTCCTGGGGCTCTTTGCCCTACAGGATAGTTTTCCATGGGACACTGCCAAGCAGGTGCTTGAGGAGGGTGAAATCTGCCCTTCCAAATTCCAGGGCTGCAATTCTGCTGGTTGTCTTACTTTTCTCGGGACCTTAAACTCCACAGTCTCATGGCCACTGCAGCCAAGGCTGCCCCTCACCTTTGCATCATCCAACAGGTCCTCCTTCTTTATAAGTAGCAGGTCCAATGGACCATCAACCCCCGTTGGTAGGAAGAGAGCTTAAGTTGTTGTATCACCTATAAAATGGCCAGTGTGTTTTATGTGTCCATGAGGGACCACATTGTATAAATTACAAAAGGAACAATGTTCAATACATCGAGGTGAAAACAACTGGAAATTCTCTTTTCTTCCTTCCCTTTTTCAATCAATTCTCGTTATAAGGCAAAGAGAAGTGTGCTCATATGAGCCCTCATATCCCTGCTTGTTGTGCCGACCCATGTGCTGTTCTATAACACTCTCCTACCTCATATTCACTGTCTTTTATTTGTGTGGCTGTGCTCTGTTCACCCTTTCATTCTGACTGCAGTTTAGTGCTGCGCCTGCAGCTTCCTGACCAAAAACTTCCCATTTGAAATTTATTTTGATGGCTTAAATCTTGCTCCAGCTCTATATGGTATGTGCTATGGCCATTTGGGCTTGCTCTTGCTCTCTGTGTCATTGTAGTTTTCTTTACAATTAGTTTTATGAACCTTTAGCCTCCAAACTCAGTTACTTTGAAGTACCCTTACTGTACCACGTGCACTGGCTCTTCCTATTCTATTTTTTACTGTTCCTTTTAGTCAGGGAGCTGGTGGAGTATAAGCAGAACTGTGTTTATGGTGATCCCTCCTGTAATAGGCTTCTCTGCAAGGCAGCTTCTACTGCCAGTGGTTTTGTGGCAGTTTTAATGCGTGTGCTCATGTTAAACACATTCAAAAACTCAATAAAAACCTGTTTTAGATCTTCAAGCCAAGCCACACGCTGTGGGTTTACCAGCCCCCCAACCCGGGGTTGAAAAATAGTTAATTCCAGGTAGATTTCTGGAGCAAAGCCAATCACAAGTTTTAGAAACACCTCTGCGAATGACACATTTAAGAAAAAGGAAGGGAAGATGAATTGTGCAGAAGAAATTCCAGCCCAGAGGAGAGTGGAGGAGAACAAGAGATAGCGATGGAGCCTCCAAGGTCAGTGTAACAACAGGGGGGAGGAGAGGCCCGGGGGGGCCCCCTCTTCCCCTCCAGCAGGGGAAAAGACTTAAAAACTAAACCCCCTGCTACTTGTGGAAAATTGTTTGGAGTGAAGAGACCCTCCTGCAGCTCATGAGGAACCTGTGCTGGAGCAGAGAGAGAGTTTTGTAG
>VXAY01004947.1:80135-102443 GCA_013399855.1 Oxyruncus cristatus
GCCTCCGGTCCTGGCCCGGCAGGGAGGAGCAGGGACAGTCCTGAGAGCGACGTGCAGCAGAGAGAAAGAGAGAGAGAGATTGCCAGCTACAGCTGATCGAAGTTATCGTCCTAAAGATAATAGAAGAAAACTTTCAAGTGCTGCAAATTTGATTCAGAGGAACTCTAAACCCTGAAAGTAAAGAAAAGACTTTTCTCCTCCTGGACTGATACAGGGGGGAGGGATAATTCATAAATACATAACATTTTCTTCATAATTTTACCTAGTCAGAATTGTTGTATATATTATTCTTTCGTTTTTACCCTGCTAGTAACAAATTTAATATTATTCCCCCATGTCAAGTCTCTTTTGTCTACATAAAACTTGTCTCATAGCAACTCTGTAAAAAGTTTGAAAAAAATTGGTCCAGAGTAAACGCACAACACCTCATTTTTCTACACACAGTTAAAAAGCACAGTGCTTAAACGGAAAAGCCCTCCCACAGCATATTCTGCATGACTTGGGCCAAGATTATAAGAGAAGATTTGTTTGCCATGTGTCGCAGATCAGCATCTTCTGATCCTGGAGACTACCTTCACATTTCTTAGGCCTGAACCTGCTACAACTGCTTGGTGTCTTGGTGCTTTCAGGATTGTGGCAGAGGGTTCTTGCATGCAGGATGTTTTCATATCCTGGCTAATGAAATAGGGGTGACTGGACTTCATACTGAGGGAAATGAGGTTATAAAAGTTACATATTCTAGCCCAGATAACTTGAAAAGGTCCTTCCTTTAGCAGAAGATAATAAATTCATGTTGCTTTATGAAACTTCATCCAAGTTGAAGTCTTTTTACCTTCTTTGCAAAATTATCTCAGTTTCTTTAGCAATCTGTAGCCAGAAATTAAAGAAATGTGAACAGCCACACCTTCAGTTCCTGCTGTCATATCTCTGTTTATGTTCAGAGGACTTGCTGTGGTGACCCTTTCTTTATATTTATGGCAGTGATTGCCAGTTTGGTTTCTCTGTCTGGCTTATTCAATGTCTGATTCTTGGTTTCACAAAAGATCTGTGCAGCAGTGTTACGTGGGAGATGGGGAATGTCTTGGTTAGTTCAGTCACTCAGGACCCTTCAGACCTTGGAACTGATATACCCAGTGATCTCCCCAGGGAGGAGAAATGCAGAAAAGCTTCACTAACTGATTACCAAATGTATTCTCCTCTTGAGAGAAATATTTGCTCTGATGAAAAGAGTAGCAGTTGGGAAACTATTTAAAGACATAACTAAGGTGAAATCAGTGGGATTTCAAATTGAATGGGTAAATAATTTGGGAGGCAAGTGCTGATAGAAACCTTTCTAAAAAGTCTCACTACAGACTGAAAAATCAAAGATATATAAATCATCTTGACTTTCTGACTTTGGGAAAGCAGTCCTTATTGAGAATAACAAAGGAAGTCCCAAAAGCAGTCAGGAAGTCACATTTTCTCACTGTCTTTTTCTGCTCCTGTGTCCCATGCAGAACCGTCAGAGATTTTGCCACCACCTTTGTGAACGTCAACGTCACGTCTGAGCCTCATGAAGTGTCTGCTCTCTGGTTCCTGTGGTATGTGAGGCAGTGTGGGGGCACATCCAGGATTTTCTCCATCACCAATGGGGGCCAGGTACAAAATGTCTCATATTCTTCCTCTTCTCTTGAAGCCATAGGGAGCAATTAGAGTGTTGTACCCATCAAAGCCCTGCAGTTAATGAAAAGACAAGAGCATGTGGCACTGGAGACAATCGTGCTAACCCTGTTGTCAACTAACCCTGTTTAATGAACAGTTTTATTAGCTAGGCTTTGGGATAAAACGGGACTATTTAAACAACTGGGAGAGTTCTGCATTCACTTCAGCACAATACTCTTGTTACTGTTGTGGTGCTTTTTTGCCAGTTTATTTTCTATGGTTACTTGGCACATCTGAATGTTTTCAAGAGTTCAAAGTAAGTGTACTTCAAAGTGAAATAGGATGGTTTTTTGGTGTTGAAGCCTCTAATGACAAGAGTTGGAGGTAGACAGCAAAAAGCCCTTCCTTCTTGGGTCAGCTCACATGGCAACACATTTTATGAGCTACTTCAGACTGTTCCTTGATCATGGCAGGTGTCTGGCTGCCTGGAGAAAATCATGATTTCCAATTTCAGAAAAGGGAGAAGAGGTCTGCCCAAGTAGTTTGGGTGTGGTATGTTGGCACCCTTTATTAGCTTCCTACCTCAGGAAGGATGTAAGCAGTGCTAATGGTGTCCTGAGGAGGAGCCAGACCTAAGACCCTTCCTCCTCAGAAGCCCCTCAGTCATATTTGCTGTCTCATATCAGCAGTGGCTAGACATTGCAACAAGAATTAAAAAGAAAATAAATCCCAAGATACTTCATAGTTAAACAAGAATTGTAGAGAGGAGAAAGCTAGCCTGGGAAGAGTACTTCCTTCTCTTTGTGCCTGGATGGGAAAAGTTGTCTTTGTTTCTATAAGGCTTTCCACTTCCTTCACCTCAATTAATATCAATTGAGTAAAAACACTGAGAGTTTCTGACTGAGTGGCCATGATAAGCCCTATAAAACTTTCTTAGGCAGCCATTTCAGTCTTTCAGCACAAGACCTTGTGGACCTTTTCCTCCCTGCCAGTACCAGCATCTTATATGTAAAAGTGAGCTGCTTGATGCAACACTGGTGGCTCACAGATAAAAGAGGGTTAGTGCTTCCCCTGAGCCTCTGCACAGACATCACAGGGAAATGTGTGTCACAGACTGTGCTTTTTTCCAGATAGCGCTGTCTTTGTGTCTTCCAAGGGACAGATAAAGCCCATTGCCTCTTGCACTTGAGACCAGACCCAGTTAAATATCTGTCTTGCTTCTGGGTCGGTGCAGTCTTTCACTGTACAAATGCAAGTTGGTGTCTTTGTCAAACATGAGGGTTTTGGTAGCACTGTGATGGGTAAAATATTAAACCCCTCTTTTGAACAAAGTGATATATTTATGGTAGCTAGAATACCTGCATTAGATGTGTGTGTTCTCCAGGCTTCAAAAGCCAGCTCATTAGGGAAGCCATTGCGAAAATGGTTTAGTCAGCAATCCACACTGAGGCTCAGGTTTACGCCCTCACTCTTCTGAAAGTCTGGGTCTCTTAATGCACCCTTAAGGCTTGCAGACTTGGCCTGGAGTTTCATGATGGTTAGCAGAAGTCATATTCAACGTTGTTGTGATTAATGCTGTTGATTTTTTTGATTGTGTTTCTTTTCTGTTTGTTTGTTTTGTTTTTTTTTTTAGGAGAGGAAGTTTAAAGGGGGTTCTGGTCAGATATCGGAGAAAATAATGGAACACCTCAAAGGCAGAGTTAAACTGGAGAGACCTGTGATCAGTATTGATCAGACAGGTGATAATGTCCTTGTGGAGACTCTAAACCACGAGATATATGAGGTAATTCGATCAGAATAGAAGTAGAGTAGGCATTTAGTGGGGGAATACATCTGCTGTAGCTCTAAGCCAGATGTAATCAGGAAGTACCCGTTTGTGTGTGTGTCTATTTCTTGGACTATGCTGACACTATGAAACCTGCTTTACAGATTCATTTACGACTGGGTCTCTTGTTGGTGTTCTGCTACATAGTTCCTGTCATTACTCTGAATTTTCTGCCTTAACTTTTTATGTGTTCATATATTTTTACATTTTAGTTCTGCATTGCGACCAGTTCAAAGCAAGGGAAAATAACCTTCCTATTTCCATCTAAGTTTGTGGTTTGCAGCACAACAAAAAAGAAGGCATTTCAAATACCTTGAGTAAGATTTTGCCCCTGTGCAGGGGTGCTGTGAAATGGTCCATCAGCACACCATCACCCATGGCACCCATGGGTCAGCAGCTCCTCTGCGTGCGGTGCCCAGCGTGTCATGGGAGTCTATGCAGGATAGTCAGGATCTGCAAGACCCTGTCTCACTGGTGACAGTGTTTGGAGGATATTTAGAGAATGCTAGCAGAAAGGGAAGGGCTGTTTGACAGGGAAGCTGGTCTAAAGATGTCCTGGAGGAGGGACTCTCCTTTCCCCAGGGATTTTTAAGCCCAGGAGTTAAACTGCTGTCTGCCTCCATTGTGACTGACTGTCAAGTTGGAGGAGACAGCCTTCCTGCACTCAGCAGCTCCACCTGCCTGAGAGCACCCAAGAGCAGCGGTGTTGTGATATAGTGTCACCCTGAGCCCTGAAGGAGAGCGTCCTTCCTTGCTCCTGTCAGACACAGGACCTGCAAGAGGGGTGGAGCCTGCTCAGGAAACCTGAAATCACCATCAATATAGCTTGTCGTGAAGTAGCATCCTGTAAACATGCACAAACATGATTTTTTTTTTTTTTTTAGCATCCTATAATTTGCAAATGTGGGTCATATTTTCCTGGGTATATAAAAGGCAGTTTTACCTATGCCATAAGATCTCTCTTGTCCAATTTTCCCACCTGTCTCCAGCCAAATTTCAGCTCTGGTCTGTTAGTTCCAGCTCCTTTTTTTTTTCTGAAATGGCAGAATGATTTTGGTCCCCTGGAAGTGTCTGTGTGGGAAAGCCACGTAGCAGAGTCAGGTGTGGGAGGGATATTAACAACCATTAACAACTTTGAAACGTGTCCTGCAGGGCGAGCTTGCTGCGAGGCAGTGCCTTGCCCGTGCTCACTGTGTTCTACCTTTCAGGGCAAGTATGTGATCAGTGCCATCCCTCCAATTCTGACAACAAAGATTCACTACAAACCAGAGCTGCCACCAAAGAGAAACCAGTTAATTCAGCGTATGCCTATGGGGTCTGTCATAAAATGCATGATGTACTACAAGGAAGCCTTCTGGACAAGGAAGGGTAGGTGGGGAAAGTGAAGGGCTTGGGAGCCCCGTGCTATGCACATTTCAAAGCTCTGCTGTCTATCAGTCAGGAAATAAATCCAAGAGAAGGTTAAATGTGCCAAACCCCAAAACAGAACACACAGAAAAGTGAAAAGTAAAGCTCCTTAGAAAGGACAACTCTTCCTCTGAGCTTGAATGCCTGCCTTGTCCCAGAGACGAGTCCAGAGCCAAACAGGATCCCGAATCTCATTGCTGCTGAGGTGGGATGACCAAGAAAACAAGCAGGGTTTCCCCGGGAAGCATTACTGAAACCTGCATTGCACAGAAGTGGCTGCAGCAGCAGCTCCCTGCTTCTCCCTGCCAGGGGCGGAGTTAAGTCAGCCAAGGAGAATTTGCAGCAGATGACAAGAAGAGCTTAAGGTGTAAGCAAGACCTTTCCCTGGTTTTAATCCTCTGTTCTGCAGACTTGATATCTCAGAGGACTGGGAAAAGTAGGTTAGCTTTTTGTTTAACTCAAGGTATTTTTTCCACGCTGCAATATCGTGTTTTTCTCAGCTTTGGCTGAGATACCAAAATGATACCATTTGCAGAACTATTTGTATGAACAGATTAGTTTCCACTTGCTTTGTAACAATGCTGAGAGTGGAGAGAATATTTCTTAACCAAAATAATATAATTTTTGCATGTTTCAGGGCAAAAAATGGCCATTGGGATTAGACAGAAATACAGTCAAGTTTATACATTGTTTTCTATATGAGATTTTTTGCATGTTCATCTGAAACATGTCCTAATGTAATATTGTATTAGACAGTCCATGTTTCCACTGCATTACTGTTATTATGGGACAACATTCCTAACAATCTTATCATCAGCAAAATCAATACAGAGTGTAAATTTGAGCCTGCAGTGACCAGATGTGATTACACTGTGTCTTGTTTAGGCCAAAGTCGCTCGTGGAATGAGTCACCATAGTTCTTGCTAGATCTGTTTATTTTCAATGTTTTTTTGCCCTGACTTGTAGCAATCCACAGGAATTCCTTGCTAAGTAATAATGGAATTTAAAAGACTTTTGTAAGTCTGTGTACACAATTTCCCAGAGTCAGAGAGAAGAAAGTGGAGAGACTGTTACAGAAATACTTCAGACATGTAGGTATTATTGGTGATAAAGGAATTACTCTACAATTCCTTTTATGGATAATTTTCCTTGCTCATTACTATCAGAAACAATGATCGTCAACAAGTTTCTCTGACAATCCTCTGGGTTTTTTCCTCTTAGGCTACTGTGGTTCCTTCATCATTGAGGATGAAGAGTCTCCAATTGGAATAACCATAGATGACACGAAACCTGATGGATCCTTCCCTGCCATTATGGGGTAAAAGCTTCTAGCCCTTTCTTACAGTTGTGTATTTCTTGTTGTATGAGTGAGTGAAAGAAAGAGGAAGAGGTGAAAGGACCTGGCTGCATCAGTGTTGCCCACTCCCACTGTCTGCATAGGTGGAGGAGAGCACTTCTGACAAGCCTCTTGTGCCTCTCTAGCCCGTACAAGCTTTTTGGTGAAGGTTCTGCTGCAAACAGCAGGATATGATTGGGAAGGAGTTGTTGAATTCAGCTCTACTCCATTTTAAGCATTCTGTTCAAGGGGTTTTTTTGCTGAGGAGTAGGTTTAGAAATAAATCCCTTTCTTACCTAGCTGTGTGAGCCTGTATTTGGTTTATACTGGGCCAAAATGACAATGCAGTTGTCCAAGGAATCCTCATTTGCTTCCTCTCACTGTTGAGCTGAGTCAGGCCAACCAAGCGCAGCTGATGGCTGAGCAGGGCAGCAGCTGTGCAGGGAAGAAATCAGGATTCTGAAGAAACTGACAACTAAAAAAGTTACAGTTTGGACAAACAGATGGGAAAATATGTGGCAACATTCACTGGCTTTTAAAAGAGGTGAAACCAAATGAACAAACAATCTTTACAAATGTTTCCACTGTAATCTGAGGTGAGACTGCCAAAAAAAAGGCCAATATAAACATCAGGCAAATACTCCGTAATTGTCTGACAGAGAAAGCTTACCACTTCTACTGAACTGTACATGTTTATGGCCATGTTCAGGGCTTAAAAACTTCCATGACCCAAGAGCAGTAAGCCTCCCATAAACCCCATATAGAGAACAGTTTCCCACTTTCTTTTTCCTCGTGGATTTGTACAACTCTCTAAAAGAGGGCAGGAACATACTTCATCCCCTGGGTACCTCCACTAAGGTCAGATGAACTAATTGCCAAATCTGTTTCCTTCAAGACGAGTAAATATTAATCTCAGTTCTTCCAGGCCTGGTCCATGACACCGTGCAGTGCTTGTCAGAGCAGCAGGCTTTCCTTACTTACTAACACCAGGTGACACAGGCAGTGGTGTGTTCAGCTGCCTGCTAGACTTCTGAAGCTCAAGAAAACTCATGGTCTCAGTCCTTTTGGATGAGATTTAGATATAAGAGGGTGGGCAGTGCGTGCCTGGTTCGCTGGACGCTGTCGTGTCTCTGCCCACTTTGGGTACAGCTTTGTTGTCCTGAATCAGTGGGGTCAGAGAGTTCATTCCCACAGAGCACAATGAGGCCGGTGCTGGCAGCTTTGAGAACTCTTGCAATCTGCAGCTTTCTCATCTGGGAGCTGCCAGGCAGTCCTGTACATCTGCCCTCTGGGAATTCATACTCTCCCTTTCAATTAACTCCCCAGGGTACCCTGCACAGGCCTTTTCACCAGTGTGACCTGTAATTATTAAGTACCAAGGTATGATGACAAAATGTCAAGTACATCCTTTTTTTTTAGAGTCATTTCAAGCAAGAGCTTGCAAATCAGCTGGGGAGCTGATGCTGCATGATATTTATATGATTTTTTTTTTTTTTCTTTTCAGTTTCATTCTTACCAGAAAGGCTGTAAAACTGGCCCATGTCAGCAAGGAGGAGAGGTAAGAGTTCAGAACAGAAGCTGTAAATATTTCAGAAGCAAGTCAGTTCTCTGGGATGCTTCCCCACAGGAATGTGTGTGAATATGTGTGTGCATGCGCACGTGGAGCAAAAATTGAGCTTTCAGCATAAACAGGCCAGGACACTAATGCTAATATCCATCCAGTTATGGATATTTCTAAATTTTCAAGTCCTGCCCACTCTTGCATGTGGTGGCTTATCAGCTCTGGGGCTCTGTGTGAACTGAGAAGATTTTTCCAAAGATGTTTCCAGACTGCATCCCCACTGAATGATGCTTCACCCCAGGGATATAGGGAGCGCTGACATGTCTAGTTTTGGGTCTCCTTCACATTCAGACTGGGTGATAAAATTTTTAAACTTCTGTGTTTACAGAAGTATAGTTTCTCCATTACTCAGTGAAACGAACAAACAGTACTTTCTGAATGTGGTTTTTGGTACTGTGCAAATGAAACAGGAGTTCTGCTTAGGAATGTGAGTAGTATTCTTCAGCTCATATTTTATTCTCAGCTATAGTAGATCTGTAGGGATTTCACTGATTTATAGCGCTTTTCTTCTTGTCTTAGACCAGTGAACATGAAAAAGAATTGTCTCTGCATCCCAAAATAACTGTACAAAGATTTATTTTTTTAGACCTCATTGCCAAAATCAACCTTCATTTCCCACTCCCGGGGTCCATTTTGGATGTAACTTTTAGGCATCAGCATTTGAAATATGTATGCTAAGATTAGAACTTGAAATCAGAATTAAAAACAAAGCCAAACACAACTTTCTTTCCATTGTGTTGCAATAAATTTGTTTAGTTTTTTTATAAGGAGAGCAAGAGCTGAGAGATTTCCCCACTCCCCTCCTTTTTTTTTTTTTCCTGACTCTGATTTTATTTTCATATAGGAAAAAGAAGATCTGTGAGGCATATGCCAGGGCATTGGGAATGAAAGAGGCTTTGCAAGTAAGAAATGAATGCTTGTTTTCACCTCTGTTGCATGATAATGTTGCTCTTTTGTTCTTGATGATAAAGCCAAAGTTCCTGGCACCTAAAATGTCTACCTAAAATTGCACATTGTGCCATACAATCTGTACTCCCAAGGGGAGAGCAGCAGCATCTAGCACAGGAAGAAAAGAACTGCCAGTCTCACTCTGTACAAGAAAAGAGAAGGCAGGGCATGTTTTAATTTGTCCTGTCATTTCCCCATGGGAAATGTTTCCGTAAAAGCAAAAAAATTTATTTTGTGCAGATGGATAACATTAGCCAGATGACATGGCACTCCTTTGACAGGTATTCTTAGACTGTTTTTTTCCCCTCTTCAAAAGAAATCTGTTCTTTATTTCCAATTTCTCTGCCAGTGTTTCACTCTGTAATGTCTGCTGATACTTACAGCCCGTGCATTATGAAGAAAAGAACTGGACCATGGAGCAATATTCAGGGGGTTGTTACACAGCCTACTTCCCACCAGGCATAATGTGTACCTATGGAAGGTAAAACAGAGAATGCTTTGCTTTCTAATTCACGTTTCTTAGCTCATGTGCAATGGTACACCTTATGCAATAAGATTATGGCATATGTAGAATACATCTCTTTCAGCTGCCCTGCTCTCCAGCTAGCAAGGGTCTTGTTACTCACTGGAATAAGAGCAGAGTTTCTCTTGTGACTTTCAAAGAAACAAAACACAAAGTCACAAAGGGACCTGCTAGAGACACAAAACCTTTCCCTGCTGCATTACTTACAGTATTTTGTGCTGTGCAGTGTTTGTGATGGATCCCTTTAAAGCGCACTAAGACCTTGAGGGCACACATGAAGAGTCTCCACTGACTGTGTAGGTGGAGCACCAGGTTCAGGTGAAGCCCAGGAGCTCCTTAACACATCCAACATGGGGTTACACCCTGTGCCTGAGCAAAGATGCATGTGGGAAGAAATTATCTCATGCACAGACTCTTCTGTTGTCATTTATCTTGGGTAGTGATGGCCTGTGGCCTGGGGAAGCTGGTGTCATGCAGACAAGGAGCACCTGACTGGGGGTTAGATGGGAGCCCTTACACCAAGCACATCCTCAGTGGGAAAGGGAGCTCGTTACCTACAGCTGGGCTGGCCAGGGTGCTTTTGCAGCTTTACACATCTGAGGCACAGGCTCACATGGCCCTACAGGGTGAATGCAACTCCCTGAATGCCAAGGCCTTCACCTGCCATCTCCTTTTGGCAGGACTTACAGCCAGGCAAGTCCAGCCTCCAAATAGAAGCTGATATTAGTCACCCGTCGCTGCAAAAACGTCATTCACGTTCCTCCGTAATGGCAGGATAACAACAAACCCGCCATGCAGAAGACATAAATCTATCAGCTGCACTGCATTCCTGGAGGCTTTTAGGATTATCCCTTATCCCAGCACAAAAATAAGGCCTGCACTACTTGGCTCAGAAGTGGGGGAACGCTGATTTATGCCTTAGACTTTCTCCCCCTCGGATCTCGAGTTCTGTGGACAGGAGCAAGTAGGTGGCCGTGCAGGGACAGCTTTTTGCGCCGTGCTCCCCAGCCCAGGGCTGCAGGGGCTCGGGAGGACTGAAGCCGAGCGCTCCATCAAAGCCATAAATTGCTTTCAGAAGGATCGTCGCCTTCCTGCTACTTGTCATCTGACGTTCTCCATTTGCTTTGAAGGATCATTCGCCAGCCTGTTGACAGGATCTATTTTGCTGGCACGGAGACAGCCACCCAATGGAGCGGGTACATGGAGGGGGCCGTGCAGGCAGGGGAGAGAGCAGCCCGAGAGGTACAGACCGTTGGTTTGCTTTCTACATCTCTATTAAAAGGCTAAAAAGGATTAAGTAGAGCTTGGAGGGTCTGATGTTGTGCAAAGGCTCCTGGAATTGACAGGGAGTGATCCCAGAAAATGGTATGAACCAATGCCTTTTTTTTTTTTTTTTAAACTTACTTAGTTTGTTTGTTATTGAATAAAGTGAAGCCAAGAATCTCTCCCAAATCAGAATGTTACTGCACTGGAGACTTAAAATGAAGCTCATGCCATTTGCCATGTCTGGAGGAAAAAACCTTCCAGCCTGATGCTATCCACAGATATAGTACCTCAATTTCTAACAAATGTATATTTTAAAAGTAATCTGAGTCATTACAAATGCTCACAGCTATTTCCTATGCAGAAATCTGGAAATCTGAACATTGTTCTCATGTTTGATCTATGCCTTCTAATTCTCCTTTTACAAAAGAGTACCGTTAGCTCAGCTTTATGAATTTGTAATGTGCAGCCCTGAAAATGTCTAAATCTCAGAATGACACACATTGGGCTGGGTTCCCAGTCACAGTGAAATCCCTTTGCAACAATCTGGAGGGAGGGGATAAAAAAGCATGGAAGGGTGTACATTACAGTTGCAACTGCTGCATGGCAAAGCCACGGAGCTGTTATTTCAGGGGAAATTGGCCCTTTACTTCCGTGTGACCGAACTTCATGTTCACCTTATAATCCTCATTACTTGCTCTGTTTCAAGTCACCTAATTTCTCTTTCCTTTTCTCCGTGCCTGTGAGCAGTAGTTACAAAGATGGTGAGTTTGTCTCTTCTGGAGGCATTCATTTCCTCCCAAGAACCTCCATGATTGTTACAGTTTATTCTCAAGAAAAACCCTTGGTGAGCTTTGTACTACCTGAACAGCCAAGAGGTGTTTTCATAATTCTATGCCGTGAGAGCCCCAGGGTCGCATCTCTCCTCTTTCTAGTTTGTGATCCAAGCACCATCACTTCTAACAGGCTCTGTGTCCCGAGCACATGGCAGTAACCTCACCTTGCCATTTCTCAAATGCTCTTGAGGAAAAGCATTTTCACTTGTACTCAGAAATAAACCCAAAACCAACCCAAACAAAACCAACCAACCAAACAAACAAAAAATTCAACAAACAAACAAAACCCAGCAAAACCCAACAAAAGCCATCTAGAGAAGCTGTGGTAGAAATCACTGTACATTTTCTGGTACAAAACACTTTTGGCTAGTCACAGTTAATGCCTTTTATTGATGTCACCTTGCTCTGACTTCCTCTGCTTTTCCAAAACTGGAAGTAGCATGGGTTATAATTTTTTCTCACATTTTTTTCTTCTAGATATTGTACAGTATGGGGAAGATCTCAAAGGGTGAAATTTGGATGCCAGAGCCAGAGTCAAAGGTAAACCAGACTTTCTCATTGTCACCCAGTCAGGCACACACCCCTCAGTCAGGTACCTCCCTGTTTCGGTGATTCTATGGGCCCTATCCCCAGGAAAGGTTTTGGTCACCTCACATGCTCATGGTATTAATGTTTTTGGCCTGTCCAAGGAACATTATTGCCCCTGTCTGAGGGTTAGATGGCCAAGAGCCAAGGACAATCATCTCAGAGCATGGAGGACTGAAAAATCCAGGAAATCATCCTAGTTCTGCCCAGTCCCAGGCCATGGTTTTAAGCCAAATATAATGTCCTTCCAGCCACAAGGAATTCCATCTTCACTGTCCTGTTGCTTGTTCAGGATGACAGAAAATACATGTTTCCCAGCCATGACCCTTCTTCCCCCGCCACCAACTGGGTCCTTGGGAAAACCCTGTGATCTCCCCAGCCTCTTGGGGGGCATTTGCCACCTCTCTGCTTGCGTGGTGAGGGGGACCCTGTGTTGTTACCATCTCCTCTCTCCCCCAGGATGTCCCAGCTCGACCATTCACCACCACCTTCTGGGAGAGGAACCTCCCCTCTGCTCCAGGACTGCTGTGCCTGCTCAGCTGTACTGTGTGTCTCACCTCTGTGGCTGCTGCAGGGCTGTTTGCCTGTAAAAAGGGACTACTAAATCGGAACTAGCGGGGGCCACACACCCAGTGGAAGCCGAATACTCCCTCTTCTTACCTTTTACCAGATGAGTGTTATTTTGGAGAAAAGTGGCATGAACAGCTGGAAAGGGCAAAAGTTATTCTCCTTGTGATTTTTCTTTTTGGCCCCATAATTAATGCATCAAATCCACTGGAGTTGCTACCAGCTAAACAGAAATAAATCAACTGTGGAGGTGTTTTGCAAATTTGCCTTTTTCTTGTCCATTTGTTTTGGTTGGACATGATAATATCAATGGTATATTCCTAATACAGGCAAGGCAAAATGCGGATCACACCTCTTCCAAATTACAAAGAGGTCTTGGAGAATGTTTTTGTTTCCACTCAAGACTATTTTTCACCATACAAGATAACAAATGCCGTTATGTATTCACCTCAGTTAGCAGCTCTGAATATCCGAGGTTATTCCCCCAACAGCCCCGCTGCACAGAAGAGATTAGCTTGCCAATCAGAGGTAGAATTGCCAAATTAATTTCCAAATGCATTTGATTAATTATTAATCATCGTGACATGAAACTTAACCCCGAGCTGGATGAAAGGAGGTAATTAGCGCAAAGCTCATCACTACATGGCAAGGGAGGAAGCGTGGCTGGACTTCGTCCTGCCCACTGCCAGGCAAACATCTGCACCGATCTGTCCTGTGCGGTGCCTGATCTGGTGTGGCACGGCCAGGGCAGGGCTCTCGGTCACTTCCCGCCCCGTGAGCACCTGATCCAGCCCAGCCACGTGCTGTTACAGCACAGGCAAATGAATTAGCAGAGTGAAATCCCCTCTGACTTGCAGCAGGTGCTGGCTGTCATTTTCCAAGTGGCAGCAGCTTCCTGGCTCCCTGTCAATCCGCTGCCCCTCGTTCTGCTCGTAAGCCGTACCGCCTTCTTCCAATAAGGAGAAATGTATTTGAGGCTTGAATTACTGCCTTGTAAATTACAGTAATTGGGTGCATCTGCCTGCTCCACTCTTATTATGTACACGATACACTTAAAATAATCACTTTAGTGTTTAACTGAAGTCTGGAATGTATGTTTCACAATGTACCATCATTATATGGTCTTTTTGCCATGAATTTTGAGCATTGTACATGTCCATGAACTCAACTGTCATTCAACATGGGTGAAACGTGCCTTTCAATAGCCCTGAAACCTTGATCTTCTTATAAACTTTTCTTCAGATTCTTTCTTGCTTCGTGTTTTTTTAAGTCTGGGGAAGGTGGTGCTTCTCTGGTGTGTGAAGGCACATCACATGTGGCAGCCACCAAACGCTTGCTCTGTTCAGTATAATCCATATTTATGTGCCAGTAGAAATACCTACCTGCCCCAGATGACTTTGCTCTGGGCCTCTGCCTCAACCATATTCATGTGTCCTCTCACTTTTACGTACAAAAGCCTTGTAGACAGCATAAGTGCAGACCAATCTCAGCCTAGGTGCTGCTGGGCTCCACACCAGAAGCCTTTTCCAGAGGGAAGGGGTGTTTCAGGTGGCCCCTTGTTTTCAGATGTGAGCAGGGGCTCACAGTGCCAGAGTTAAGCCCCGCACAGAAAAGGTTGTACAGGCAGTACAGTTCTCCTGAGCTACTTTGTTCACTGTTTCAGCCATTCTGTGTGAGGATCAACCAGTCAATGCTGGTTTCTCTGGGGGAAAAAATGCCTGGATGGATTATCTATAAGAAGACTATCTACATTTTCCGCTTCGACTTTCCCATCTACCTTGAACTTACACACATACTTCAAATTATTCTCACTGGCAAGGAGAGAACAGTCTCAGTAGGAAGCAGCAATGTTGGATTTTGAGCACAGTAAGTGCAGTATTAAATGCTTGTGTAAAGGACTTTTGACAGGTTGGTTTAGCATCCACCTTAGGAATATTTTAAGGGGGAAAAAGGGACTAACGTGAATTGCTGATTGACTCGAGGGCTCCCTGCCGAACATGTTCTTCCCAGCTCCAACCATTTACAAGCGGGGATTCCTGTGTGCAAGGACTACCCCGTGCATGCAACCTGGTGCAGCCACAGTGCCGCCTTGGGGAGGGAGCACTGATGAACCTTTAGTGATGGGAAATGGTTCTACGCCATCACACGCTTCCCCCAGGGGGTATTTCCACCACCGGAAGAACACTGTCCATATCTGTTCAAAAATAATTCATCCATATGTGTATTTGTAGCAATTAGAGCCATTCATTTTTGGGCTTGCTTTAAACTTGACATGAGAATTTAGTGTTCATGTGCAAAAGGACCCCAAATCATCTGGAATACACTTAGGAGCCAACACTGTCCAGCTTCACTTTTCACCTCATCCATGCACGTTTCTATTGCAATTAGTTTGGGGTTTGAAGTACAAGTTTGATTCAGCTGAGCTCATCTCAAGCTGTTAAACAGGGCCAGGTACAATGTTCCCCACTTTGCAAGGAAAAGAACGTCTGACTGCTGTGGGATTAGCAAGCAGCAAGTGAAATGAAAGAGGCTGATTAAAATTGGCATTTCTGAAACTCCTGCAGCTCCCAGGCACCACGCTGCTACAGAGAAAGGGCAGCACCTGTCAGAGATTACAGACCAGTTCCCATCCTGCTTTAATGCCCTTTCTGACAATCAGACCAATTTCCCTGTTTAAACATTAAACATTTAGCTTAAATATTAAACAGCCAGCTATCTTTCTTAAACCAATTTTGAAAGAGAATGGGACCAAGTTTATCACCGCTGACACCTCTCCAAGAGGGCTGCTGCTGGTATTAAATCCATGAGGGTGAAGCACCAGGGAAACACCTCTTTCTTGTGGGGCCCAAGTGGAGTACTCACCCAGGCTGTGGAGTGGGAAAACCTTTGGTCACCTTCCCTAACGAGGGGTGCTAAGTCCTCCAGTTTTGGGGGGAAGAACCCTGCACTCCCTTGGCACAGGTGGGGGGTGCTCTGTGCTATATAAGTAAAAGGTGAAATGGGAGAGGCCGAAGTCCACACCAAGTCCATCAGCACCAGGGTGGGAGCTAAACTGCATTGACATGGGAGATGGGGAATGGGAAAACCTTAGGTGAGAGGGCTGCTGTTTGCTTCTTGACATTAAAACAAACACCAGAACAAGCACTGGCAGAAGGAGCAACAGAGAAAGGAAAGAGAGAGAGAAAAAAAAAAGACTAATCCTCTGTATTAGCAGTGAAATAAGAAGCACTGCAGAACAGATAGATCAGGTGGTCCAAAATAAGCAAGCAGAGATGATATATGTGAGAAAATGTGCCTCTTTTTAATTAAATTGCTGGGTTTACTTACAGATAGCATACCAGTTTTTTCCAGGCCCCAGGGATGGGAAGACACTGCTGTGAGAGCCTCATGCTTCTCACCTGCTTTCTGCCCCACTCCCCTTGGCTGCAGCTCCCGCCTGTGCAGGGCGACATGGCTGCCCCCTCCCTGGCTGCCATCAACCGGCCTCATGGGCATGCAGAGCCTGAAACAGGGCAGGCTGCTGGCTCACCTGGAGCTGGGTGGGCAGGAGGTGCAGGAGGAGAGCCACTGGCTGACGTTTTAGCACCATCAGCCCAGCGATGCTTTCCTTCCCTCATCAGCTGCCTGGGACGCAACCTCCAAAATGCCCAGCAGGGGAACTGACAACCCAAACCCCTCTGGCCGGAAACCCACTGTGTGAGAGGTCTGGGAAGGGGCCACCAGCACAGGGATTAGATGCCAGGTTGCAGGAGCTGTGTGCTCTGGAGCAGTGAAGCTGGATGTTCCCCAGGTCAGGCAGTGGCCCTCCAGTAACACTTCTCATGAAGGGCAGGGGGAAGGTCTGACCAGATTCACCTGTGTTTCTAGAAGGTACATCCAGCCTCAAAATTCTTGGGCACTGGAGCAGGTTTCCCAGAGAACTTGTGCATGCCCCACCCCTGGAAGTGTTCAAGGCCAGGCTGGATGGAGCAACTTGTTTAATGAAAGTGTCCCTGCCCATGGAAGGGGGGTTGGAATGATTCCAACCCAAAGCATTCTATGGTTCTATGAAAATCCACTCTGGGGAAGCAAGAGATTGCTGCCTTCACTTGGTCTCTTTGCTAATCATTCACCAGCAATACTTTTCAATCAGTGTTTGATCCAGCCCTGGTTTCACACTTGATCTCCTTTCCAGGATCAAACATACCCCAAACTAACAGCAAAGTTAGCATTATATATTTGAATAAAAATACCACCCAGGGTGATGTGCCAACATTGTGGAGTCTGGCAAGTCTAAACATCCAGGTTTCCTGCCAGCTGACTCCCACGTCCCATTGACCAGGTTCTGATGCCTGACAACAAGGGCTTTCCCCATCTGGAAACCACACCGAGACCAAGCTGGGGGCTGGTTTTATGCTCTTTGCACAGAGGTCAGCTCCCAGCTCCTGACAGCAGCATCAAGAAATAGAAAAATGGACAAATATAGAGAGCCCTCTTCTGTGGAAACGTGATTCTAGTCGGTTTTCTCCTCTTCCTTGTGGGCTTTTTCTCTCCCACAAAGCAGTTGGAAACGAATGATTTTGCTTTGTAAATGCTCCCTGCAACTATTGCCTTTCACATACACACAGAGAAAGCAAATTTCATCTTGGTGACAATCCAGGAGGGGTAATCAAATGAGCTCTTTGTGAGTGAACTGTAACTTCTCCTTTTCCCAGTCAGCTCCTGCCCTTGGCAATGAATGCTTTGGCCTCCAGCTGTAACTCCTATTCTGCTCTTTATTTGTAGCACTTGGCTTTCCAGTTTCTGTTCTCTGTTTCTTGATCTCCTTGTTTTGTTGTTTTGGGCTTTTTTCTTCATCTTGTGTAACAGAGACAGAATAACTAAGGACACATAGAAGGAGAAGGGAAAAAGGTTCCCAAGTGTGAGCAAATCACTTATGAGAGGAGAAGGAAGCTTTAGAAGAGCAGTGGTGGCACCTTGCTGGGTGCCAGAGCAGGTCAGCAGTGCCTTCAAGCTGCCCATCTCCACTCCCAGGGTCCCAGGGATGTGACGTGCCCCAGACCATAACCATGAACTGCACTGCCTGTGAGCTTACTGAGCACAAGAAAATGTAAAACAGATGTCCTTTGTCATCTCTATCTTCCCACTATTCATCTTTATCAAATACTCCTGTGAGCTCTGCTGCCACTCAGTACAATAGGGCAGCTGCCACTCAAGATGGGGTTGAAAATGAAGCAAAGGACGTAATTACTGCCTGTGTTGGCATTTGGACTTCCACGGCCACACCATACACTTGAAAACTCCTTGGATTATAGCCTGAGCATCATCATTTTCATCAAAATATTAGTTAAATCCAGGAAAATCCAGGACATCTGGCTGACTTCCAAAAGGCAGAGCCCAGCGTTTGAGTGGGAACTACTTTTTGCAGACACCAGCTGCAGAGAGCTTCGCTGAAGCATGCCTGGCCACCCTCCTGCTGCTCAGCAGTGTGGCACAGCAGGGCTCAAGGCTGAAATAAAGGCTGCCACCCTCTGGCCACCTAATAGCAGTATTTTATCACCTCACAAACAAAACGGTGGCAGAAGCTTAACATTTTGATTTGCAGAGAGGTCTCCGTGGATATTTCTTCATTGGTGCTTAATATTCCCATCACGTACTCAAAATTAACTCTGGAGTGGAAACACACTAAAGGAAAGGGATGCAAGCCCACAGCTTCAAGCAGCAGTTCTCACCCATCTCCAAGCTCTGATAAGCCACACTGGAGGAAGCAGAGAAAGGCAAACTCCATCCCTGCAGCCTCTTCTTCCTGGCTCTAGCCAGTCCCTGGCAGAATTCAGGGCAGTGAAATGGCTGTGGCACTACCTCTCTGCCAGCTCCACAAGACTTCCTCCAAAAGGCAGCTGAAATCCTTTCTGCTGCTTGGTAGCATGAAGGAGCTAGAAGAAAAGTGCGAGCAAAGATCCTAAATGCACCTGTACGTTCCCCTCTGAGAAGGGGATTTCTTTGGAGGCAGTTTGCTTTACAGAGGTAGAGGTGTTGGCCCAAATATGCACAGTCTGAAAAATTACTCTGGCCAAACTCCATCTCATAAAGTAATTATTGGGAAATAATATAGTTTCTAATTTAGTTAAACATTCTTTTTCCAATTTGGGCTGAATTTGCAAGTGGAGGCTGGAGTAACATCTTCCCTTGATTTTGATTAAGTACAAGAATACATTTCAATTGTTTAAGATAATGACTGCACAGCCCAATGGGACACCTCACTGCCTCAGACCTGGAATAGAAGTTTCCACATCTGAAATTATAATGTAATTTCTGCTAAATGCAACACTGCTGTGCAAAGTGTTTTCTTACAACTTGGAGCGTATGCAAATCGGGACCGAACAGCCTGAGAGCTGACAAGGATGCCTCAGTGCATTGTTAATATCTTTCCTTTTCTCCCCTCCTTCCCATCCAAGCACCAGAGCACATTCGAGTGCAGTTTTGAATCCCATCAGACGGCAGTGCAGGAGCAAACTGAGCCACTTGACAAACCCAATCAGCCAAAGGCTGGTGTTTCTGCTGGGCACCACCTCCTCAAGTGCTTCTTCAAGACTCTGCTGCCTCAGGGGAACAGCACTTGATGAGACAGCCCTGTCCCCAAAGTTACTACTGACGTTCAGTGTCATTGTGCCCTTGGGCAGGTGAGGCTGGTCTGTGTTTGATCAGACCCTTCCTGCTGTAGGTCAGATGAATGGACCACTTAGATCCGGATAAGGCTTTTTTCCACCCCTCAAAATTGCAGGGATGGTGGGAGGGAGTCTACGGAGCCTGTAGATGCCAGAGTAAATGGAGCTGAATGGATATGGATTATTTTGTTAGGACTGTTCTGCTAAGAAAGGATTAGAAACATCACTAATAGAAAGTTCACTGTGCACATACCAAAAAATAACACAAACACCCTTGATGAAAGTTAATACCCTTTGCTTCTAAATTAGAAATGGTATCCCACATTCTGTCAAGATGCAGAGTGAGACTGTCTTGGGCTCACAACAACTTGTTTGCCTCTTTCAGCAATGCCAGAAAGAATGGAAAACTGGGATGAGCCAGCATGGCCCTGGGTAAAGATCCAGTGGATGAGAGTGTGTGTTCCACAGCTACTATGAGAGCTAACAGGAAAGACATGGACCTGTTGGAGTGGGTCCAGAGGAGGGCAAGAAGTTGACCACAGGACTGGAGCACCTCTCCTGTGAGGACAGGCTGAGACAGCTGGGGCTGTTCAGCCTGGACAAGAGATGGCTCTGGGAAGAACTTAGAGTACCTCCCAGTACCTAAAAGGGGCTTACAAGAAGGCTAGAGAGGACTTTTTTCCAGAGCCTGTTGTGATAGAACAAAGGGTTTAAAACCAAAAGAAGATCGATTTAGATTAGATATAAGGAAGAAATTTTTTACAATGAAGGTGGTGAAACACTGGAACAGGATGCCCAGAAAAGTTGTGGGTGCCCCATCCCTGGAAACATTCATGTCCAGGTTGGACGGAGCTCTGAGCAACCTGATCTAGTGGAAGATGACCCTGCCCACGACAGGGGGTTTGGACTACCTAACCTAGGAAGATTCCCTCCAACCCAAAATGTTCTGTGATTTTATGATTCCATTTTAAAATAATCTTTGAGCTTTTTCTAGCCTAGCTACAGAAGAGTTTATTGCTCCTGACTGTACAAATCACACACACTAAAATTAACTTACAAAGCTTTTTACTCAGGTGTTTTTACAGCTTAAGTTGGCAGTTAGCTTAAGCTGCTAACTGAAGGCTTTTCCAGCAAACACGGCTAATATTATGACTAGAATATCATGCCTTTGTTTCCAGTGACACACAGACTCATTGTATAGTCTGCCTGCATAAAGGACAGCTGTGTATTAACATTTTATATGTGCAGCTATCTATTAACATGCATCTTATTGCCTTGCAACACATTAGATTCACTGAGCCTGCATTATCCCTGCTAGCATTTCTTCAAAACTAAATACCCCAGGAAGCAACTAATTGCCATCAGCAGTTACTGGGAGGCAGAAGCTGCCTGGTTTGGTATCCAAAGAGCATCTCTGCCACCGCACCAGGCTGGTTCAGGACACATTTCCTCTCAGGCCTCTGGGAAAGCTGCCTCCTTCTGGAGCAGCAGCTGGAGGCCGGAGAAGGTGCCCTCCAATGTCTGAGAGGCACAAGGCAACTGTGTTTTGGCTCATGAATTGCTCTCTAGGTGGGAAAATAATACGTGCTCTTTGCAGAACAAGTGATACACATGCATGAGATAGATGTTAATTCCACGTACTTCAAACATATAACTGAGATACTGATTTAGAGACTCCATCCATTTAGATATTCTCTGACATGGTGAGAGAGAGGGACATGTCTGTACGAGTCCTACAGTTCCTGCAGGGATTGAAACACCAGATGAGGAGCCCATCTCTCCCTGCTCACCACACAGAGCAGGACCAGCTGGAGAAGAACAGTGGCAGGACCAGCTGGAGAAGAATAGTGTCTTGTTTCCAGCAGGTACCAAACCATATCTTTGTTTTACAATCTGAGGCTAGTTTTGCCTTTCATTCTTGGATGCTTTCTTTTTTCCGAGGTAATTCCACAGGCCCAGGGGGAATTTATTCTGCCTTGAGCCAGAAGGTGAAATTCATCAGTCCCTCAAACATTTTGGGATTTGCTCCAGATGAGCAATTGGTATAATTACACAAGACAAAAGGAAAAAATGATCCAATGATCCTCAGTTCTCACAGTAGCAGTGAGTTTTGCATGATTTAGCCAAATAATTTGCAAACACATCCTAATCTCTTCTAAACAATGAGTGGGATTTCTAATTGGTTTCTTGGGAAATCATATTTGTATCTTTCATAGATATTAAACAAAATGGATTTCTCCTGTATTAATCTGTCCACATTCATTTTCTGTATGCTGGACTGCTGGAAATAATGAAGTGTCCCTTGGCTGACATAGTCTCTTTGACTTGCACACTGAAAGCTTTGTAAATAAGTAAATTATTAATAACACCATTTCAGTTGCCTCCTCTGGGGTGCTACAGGATATGTCTGAACAAAGGGTTAAAGAGGTAGGCCAGATCTGACCCAACGCAGCAATCTTTTTAGAGTCATAACCACTTGCTGGCTGTTTTAAGGGCTGAGAAATGCATTGTTGGTTCTGACATGTGTCTTAGGGGATGGATGCTTTATAGACCGTGCAGAGGATTAGATGTGGATATTTTCTTTCACGGTATTTGTGCTCCTTTATAACTTGTAATACTGCAAGTTAAGCCCGTACAAAGAGCACTGCACACTTTTGATGTTTCTCACATGGATGGTTACGTTTTTTCCAGTATTCATGGCCTACAGTCCCTTCCCGAGACCAAATTTGTTCTTCACTTACATTATCTCTCCAGTACTGACACTGAGCTGCTGGGTGAAGTTAAGCCTGTGATTTCTGTCTCTCTTTTCTTCCAGGGTTTTTATGTTTACACCACCAAATATTTGGTACAAGGTCTGTTTCTTTCCATGTTCAGTTTCAGCCACACACCACCTGCCCTTGACTCTGATGAGCAGCTATAAAATGTGTCCCTGCCCATAGTGTGCTGCTAAACAAGGTGCTGTGAGAGGTGTATGTTCATGATGGGGACGCTCCAAACCCCCCCAACCCCAACACCAATAAAATGTAATTCTTACCTGTAAGACAGTTGGTCATCTATATTATTACCAAATGTTGTTTGATTTCTTTTTTGTAATTTTTTTTTTTTTTTG
>VXAY01004947.1:102520-153298 GCA_013399855.1 Oxyruncus cristatus
TTTTTTTTTTTTTGAGGGGGTGGGTGGGGTTTTTTGCACTTTTGGGGGGGTTGCTTGGGTTTTTGGAGTTTTTTTAAATCCCTCTCTCCTTTTTCTACACAGAGCTTTTTTTACTGAGAAAAGCTGAAGATACCTCACAAGCTTCAATATGAAATGCAAAATGTTGTGGTAGTAAGTAATACTCACCATCACCAACCAAGTCAAAAGGAGCTCCCACTAAAGAAAAGCCCCAAGCAATACATGTGACATGAACAATATTTATTGATTCTAATTAAGGTTAAAAAAAGTTCACAGCTGTCAGATAAAAATATCTGCAGAGCCTATTGAAAAGGGAGCTGAAGAAGGAAACCAAGGGAGACAGTCACCACAGAGGCACTTTAGAAAATGCTACAGTTATAAAAGGCACAAATTCATCACACACAGAGCACATATATTCCTGCAAAGTGAAGTCACTCTTTTTTTTTCCCAAAACACAGAGGCAGGCATCACTGAGCACTGACCTGCACATGACCACAGGAGACACGCTAAAAGCAGCAGTCTATGACAACGCCTAAACAATTTGACTGTAGAGACACTTTGAAAGCAAGACTGCTTTGGCTGTCTGGTTTTTACAATCTGTTCTTCAACAGAAGCAAGATCAAGGTGACCTTAAGGTGGTGGAGACGGGAGAGGGAATGTCAGTTCATTTAAACATAGGTCAGGTTTATTTGTGAGCATCAGTAATCTGTGACTTAAGTGGGTTTGCTTCTTGCCCGAGAGCAGTGGCAGATCTGTTATTTAATCCTGGCTCCCTTTTGCATCCAAGTACTTCTGGAGGACACAGAATTCCCTTTTCTTAAAAAACGTCTTGAAAAAGAGAAAAAAAAATCTTAAAATTTCTGCACATCTGTGAAGTCTGACTCAGTGAAACCACAGTCCCACTTAGGACACAGTAAGATCATTTTAACAGAAGATCTAAGCCTCTCTCCAGGCCTTGGGTTCCAGTGATGGACAATGCTCAGACATACTGTGATTAATGTCTTTGCATTGACAGCTGATGTCATATTTAGAATAAAGATGTGCACCGAGAAAAAAAAAATGCACTAGTTAAAGGAAAGAGAAGGGGGCTGCCTCGGATTGCTTGTTACTGTTGAGTAGTTTATGCAATTAGCTTTCAAGTACTTTGGTTAATACAGATTTTTATGCCATGGCCCAACACCCTTTGAAATATACAGTTGCTATCAGAACAGTGTACAAGAAAGTAAATCTCTTCTTTTTTTTTTTTTTTTTTTGAAAACTCCAGGGAGCATTACAAAATATGCATGGTAACACAATTCAGTTCGTAAGAGACAAGTACACTTATTTCCATGGTTGTTCCTATAGTACATTTTACAAAGCTGGTAAACATGATAGCAGTTGTCTCATCAAACTTCTTAATAAATTAACGATATAGCATGACCGGTTACCCGTTAAACCAGACTTCATTCCTCTCTTTGAAGGGTTGGCAGGAATTTTAATTTAAAAATGCAAGCCAGTCCTAACAGTTCCCTCTACCCAAGGGGAAGCAGCTTGATCCTCAACCTACACCTGTTCAATTCACTCATCACACTGGTATCCATGTACACAAAGTGCCACATATGCCTTTTATGTGGAGAACGTTGAGAAAACAGCAGCAAATCCTTTTTTCTATCCCACAGTCGTGGTAAGATCCACAGCATAATCACAGCAAGACACGTCTGTAAAGACAAAGAGAGCCTTCCTAACGCTTGGGCAGTCTGCAAGGAAGAAGACAGAGACTTTAATGTGTTAATACAGATGTTACAATTCTGACCTCCCAGCTCCAATCAGATTTGGCCAGAAGTCCCAGGGAATCCAAACTTAAATTTGAGATTTCAAGTCCCACCTACTGTTAGTTGTGTGGTAGAACAAAATGAGAAATGCTTTGTGGAGGTTTTGGTTTTTTACAGTTTCGTTTCACTTTGAAACTAAGAATAAGAAATGCTGGTAAGTATAGAAAATGTTCTTTTTTTTTTTTTTTAATTGACCAGTCTCATGGAAAGCTTATGATTCGGTTCACTTCTAACTACCTAACTTCGGGTTTTCCTTGGAACTTCTGCCTTAGTGGCATACAGTTAGTTAGACTGAGACAAACCTCTGCCAGAGTCAGGAGCAAAGAAGAGAGAGAATACATTTTGGATGTGAATAAAACCAATTTATCCTCATTAGTTTCATGAATCTGCTCCCCTGTAGGGAACTGAGGAGTATTTCTAGGGCAGAAGCAGGACCTGAATTCCAAACAGTTTTGGCAGGGAAATAATCTGCAAATGAAGCAGCTCTTTATGTATTAAGTGTGCATTCACCGTCTACCACTTACAGATATCGGGGCCAAGATTTTAAGAACGTTTTCCCAAATTTAGGTTCCTGTGTTTATTTCTGGCCTAAGAATTGTCTGAGTTGCAAAAGCTCTGAACTTCCCATCCAGCTTTCGGTTCCTAACTCATTTAGTAAATAAATCCCATGGGGAGAAAGCCATGTAGAAGCACTCTGCAGTAGGCAAATGTCCCAGCAAATTAGAGCTCTGTGTGATACAATGAGAAAGGCCATATGTACACTGGCTGCACTGTTCTGACTTAAAGATCTTCATGTCTGGAAAGTTCCCCTATGCATTTTAAAAGGCTGTTATGAGGATATTCAATTGTGATAAAATCCAATCTGCTGCTACAAGATGTTTAACTGGCATATCAAGTTAAAAAGAACAAAACCTAAGGGCCAGAAAACGATGTGCTGCTCACAAATATTACAGCTTTCCAAGTAGTTCAGTAAATTTCCATGGGACTATTTGGAGAACAAAGTACTACTCTGCACAAGCAAGATCAGATGCTGGCCCAAAAAGTCTGCCTGAGACTGCTGGTACATTTCCTCTACCGTCTGCTAACACTAGTTGTTGAAATTATTATACTTCCCTCCATGGCTTTTTATAGAAATGTAATTTTTTTTTTTTTTTTTTTTTTACATACAAATTGGCCCTGTTTGAAGGGAGAAGTGCAGCAAACAGGCCAGGAAAAATTCCAGATGTCTCAAACTTCGTGTGTGCACCAAATCCTGTTCTCAGCTACACCTGTGTCTTCCTGGTTTGTGCTGTGCAGATGTAACGCCACAGAAACACCTACAACAATGTACCAACATGCTGACATGTAGGCACTGAGGTTTTGGTGGTTGGGTTTTTTTACTTCCCCCCCTGCCCCTGCACCCTGCCTTCCTTATTTCTTCTTTTTTTTTTTTAACATTGTTTGAAAGGTACCAAGCTACAGAGGGCAGAAGCACTTGCATGTGACTCTCCTATCCCTGGTTCTCTTTCATCTATCATTTAGATCCTTGATTAGTTAAAAGTGCACAGTCAGTACAACACAGCACAGCAGGCAGAAGTGGAAGTGCTAATCCCATCAATATGGTTGTTAGGAGAGACTGAAGCTCTGAATCAGCAAAGCTGTGTTCAGCACGAAGGAGGCAGATAAGCTGGGGGGGTTGGTTGAGGTTTGGGGTTTTTTTTAATGCAAACGCTACATTTTCAGGCCCATCGTGCCCCACCGGGCAAGAGACAGCCTCAAGGTGTTCAAAGAACACATTTAAGCAGCTGAAAGAAAGGAAGGAGTTAAGAAAAAAGTATATGAGACAGGTTTTTATGGATGGCTCTACAATTTGCGGGTGTAGGCCAAAGCTAATCTATTCTCTTGCTATCTTGCAGCAATTTAGGGAGCTAAAAGAGGACCTTGGAGGCAGAGATGTCAGACAAGGTGAAAAAGGTTTGAGATTGTGCCTGTACTTTAGCACAAGGTTCCCCATTCACAGTCAGGTCCAACAGCCTAATCCATACTGGATACACATCAGCTACGGGCTGAAGCCTGACAATTTTCCAGGCAGAGGAGTTTTCCAGGAACAGACTTGACTGGGACATCAGCTCTGCTGTTCCAGGCAGTTGTGAACCCAGATGGGGAGCCTGAAATTCAACTACACTTCCAGAGGCAGTAAAACCATTGCCCTTTAACTCACTGTAGGACATAGAGACCACTAGAAATGCCAACATCCTACGGCCACACTTGCATAGTTCAGATGCATAAATGTGGCCTGACTTGTCTCTTAGGTGCTGCCTGGGCTCTGGACACCTGGGTAAAAAAAATAAAAACACTAAAAAGTTTGTTACCAGTAATTTGCATGAACTATCTAATTATCCTTTAAGCTATGGATTTCTTTACTACACAGAAAGGCAGAAATCTTTTTGTTTACAACTAGAGATTGTGTTGTTGTATAGTGCAGTACAAAACAGAGTCTGTGAAGACTCGGGAGTTCAGGGTATGGTTCAGACGTAAGTGTAAAAACCACTGGAAATCTCATGAGAATAGGCTTTATAGAGGTGTTTTGTCCCTTCTGTTCTGAGATCTGGATAAAAACCAAGGTGATAATGCTGGGCAGGGTATCTTAGGAATTTAACAACCAAAAATTTACTGGGTTGGATTCCAAGGATTCTTTTTCAATATGGATCCTCTTTCTCTATCCCTCCCCTCCAGCTTCTTTTCTCTACTGTTTTCACTTCTTCAGTCCTGACCTGACTTTGGAGACAGGGAAGCAAATGCCAAAAAAACACACACACACACAAAAAACCGAAACAAACAAACAAAAAACCAACAATAACAACAACAAAAAACCAACAAAAAACCAACAACAACAACAACACCACCACAAACAAAAAACAAAACAAACAAACAAACAAACAACAAAAAAAAACACAAAAAAAACCCCAAAAAAACCAAAAACAAACAAAAAAAACCACCTCAAGTGTGAGGCTTTGAGATGGCACCTTCTTCAGTTTCGAACTAGAAGTCCCCTTTTGTAGGCAAGTAACCCAGCTGCAGCCACAGAGGTGAAGAAAGTGGAAAATCCAATCAGCTTTAGCAGTCCCGGCACAGACGGCAAGTTTCTCTCCCAGAAGGTTGTAGTGATGGGCAAAGCTGGCACATCCTGCAGGGAAAGCATTCCTTGTCAACACAGCGTGTGAGAGGCAGGATATAAGTCAAGATTCTCGCAGCAGAAACAGATCTGGGTTGCGGCAGTGAAATGTTATCAGGAAGAAATGTACGAAAATTTTCTGCCCAGTTAAAGGGAAGAAGAACATGCACATGGAAAGGTTTCACAGCCCAATTAAAAAGTGCAGTTCTTTCCAATCCTTTTCTACAGAGTTGTCAGATGGGTGCCCTCTCTGAGTTTCTGTCATGTTCCTGTTAAGGAAAGGGCAGTTTAGGCAAGTAAAGTTTACTGTGGCTTTGATTTAGTGAACTTACATAAAAACAGCCAACAAAATTTTATCTCATCATCAAAGCAGCAGAAAAAAAAAAAAAAAAAGCAGTCCCTTTAATCTGCATAAATACTTACAACTGATTCAGGTTCTGGCTTCCAAATTTCACTGTCTGGGATCTTCCTCATGGCAAACAGTATCTGAAAGGAAATAATGTTCTCAGTAAGTACTTCTTAGTTTCTTCAAAAGGGAAAAAAAAAGCTAGCTTCAATTTTTGTTTTAAAATGGCATGACGAAGATAACGACTGAGCACATAAATCACAGTGTATTCAAATTTCAGAAGAAAATTCAGCCTTTTATAACCCATTTCTGGGGAGGCCTGATATTTAATAAGACAGTCCTCCTAGTGGAACATAGAAACAGTAACAGAAAAATATCTTTATGCTTAGTTAGTCCACGGAAGACATCAGAACTTGCCCAGTCCCATGGGAACAGGGTAATGTGAGTATGACTAAGAGTTAAGCAGACACTCCTGGCATACACATGGTGTGCCTACAGCAGCTACAAGGAGTAGCTTGTTTTGCAAATTTTACCATGATGTAGGAAGAAGAACAGCATTCTGGGAGTGATGACAGACCACTACTTTCAGCAAGAGAGAAGCAGAACTAAAAAGAAAACCTTCGCAATGGAAAACTTACCATTCAAAATATCAGAGATACCAGAGATCAGCAGGATGGCAAAGATCATTTGAAATGGCAGTCAGGGAAGACAGCAAGATTAGTTTCTTCTACAGTGAATAAAATGGAGGTGGTGATATCAATGTTTTCTCTATCCCAGGCACTTGTAGGTTTAAGATTTGTCATCCTTTATGATGGGCTTTCACTGTAGACAAGATTCACTGAACCCCTCAACTCTACAATGCACTAGATTTTAAACATATTTTCTTTTCACAAGTAAATGAGGAAAGGAAAAGAGCAAAATTTTTTCCAGCCCTGCGCACTCGTCAACTTCTCTGCTGAGGCCTACGGAGGCTCTGCTGTAAAGTCTCTACATTAGTGAGATCATGAAGCACTGCCCCTGGAGGTTTTCAAGAGCAGGTTTGGTATAATTTTCTCAAATGGGACAGGTTATGAATAATTGATCCCTGTCTTTTGGGGCAGGAGTATGGGCTAGATGAACGCTCCAGATCCCTTTCAGGAGAATTTGTGTTCTACAACTGTAGCTTTTAGCCACAAGGTTCCCTTCACCTCATAAAACAAAGATGGAATTCCTTTTGCTTCTCCATAAACTGTGACGTTCCTGCAAATACTTGAAGAACTGCCATTTTCTCAGATGCAAAATAGATCTAAGTCCCTTTTTATTGACTTTAAGTAAGGCTTCTCAATGGTATTTCACTGTGTCAAATGCTGGGAACACGGGAGGAAGGGACTGGCTTGGTGTGCAGAGCTGCAGGACTGAGCTGTTCCCCTGCTCTAACAGCCATGATCTCTCAGCAGGATGACTAAGAAAGTGCTCATCTTGTTGGGGGGGGGAATGCCTAGGTGAGAATCTGGGATTTCTGTAAAAAAAGAAAGGATTTAATTCCTGGAAACAGAAATGCAAAACCCTCATCCTTTTTCAAGTCTTTCCCCTTTGCAGGGACTTGCACCAAGATTCAGAACACCTGATGCTGTCAACACTCAGTTCCCATTTCACCTCCAACCATAAGATATTTCATTTTCCACAGGATATTTGACAGTGTGCCCTGAGTTTCTGTACCTCTCTGGCTGCTCTTTCTCCAGCCTGGACAGCCCCCTCCATGTATCCACTCCACTCTGTGGCTGTTTCTGTGCCAGCAAAATAGATCCTACCAACGGGCTGCCGAATGATCCTGGAGGGGGGCAAGCAGTAAAGTCACATTAGGCATATCAGGAAAGAACCAAAATAGTTGGGTTAATGCTACAAAAGTGTTTTAAATAACAGCAAGCACTTACAGTTAGTAACACTGAGTGAGTTGAGCAGGAGGGGGAGTGCTCATTGCATTTAATTTCTCACAGTAAAAAACACCAGTGTTCACATTTTCTAAACATTTGCATTGCTCACAGGTGTAAAGGACAATTGTTGTGGGATGAGACTATCTCACAATTCTAGCCAGTGCCATAAATATCAATGCTAAGCATTACTGGCACAGTGCAGCATTCTGAAGTAATTCCTCATAATATCTAAAGCAATAAGCAAATAAAGAAATTATTTTTTTAACTCTGTTTTTGCCAGAAATGGCAATAATTATCATTAAAATCACTTTAAATACTAAGGCCTCCATAAGCTCTTTGTGACAAGTGCTCTAAGCTCTTAAATTGTAAAAACTTAAACTTCAAAAGTAGGGCTATGCCTCAACATTAAAAACTGTGTCTCTGGATCCAATCACTGGTCTGATCCTTTTCTTTCTGCTAAATCTTATTTTCATGCAAAAACTTAGGTGGGAGAAGACTGTATACAATGGCACACTGATTACTATTTTAGCCTTGACTGCTAAAAAAAAACATGAATAGTCCAAAGAAATCACTCATTACTGTAAATTTTGCAAGAATTAACTCTCTGCCAGTATTTATAAAATACCAGCTAAAGATGTGCTGGAAATGGTTACAGAGATCTCAAATACCCAAAGCCAGTTTCGTAAACAGACTATGAAAGCTTCCCAACTCCCTTCCCAGAACCTGCTCAGCTGTACTCACAGAATAACAAGAGTGAATAAAAGCCCCTAATGATGCTGAACTCATCCATCATAAAGCCCAGCTGAGACAAGTGGAAGGTTATACTATCTCTTCAAAATATTCCCCAGTGATCTTAAAAGGTATAAAGTGAACAGTGACAGAGGATTTATGACCCTTTCTGAGGATATTTATCAACTTGGTCCTATCTCACTACTCCAAAGCCCACTATAAATAGACACTGTACCTTCCATACTGAGTCATTATGCCTGGTGGGAAGTAGGCTGTGTAGCAGCCCCCAGAATACTGCTCTTCACACCAGTTCTTCTCTTCATAATGCACTGGCTGTAAAACAGAGATTAATTCACTCAGGGAAAGGACAGAGTCCCAAGGAAGCTAAGAACAGAACTGAGGAGAGAGCAGAGAAGAACAGCTTATCATTTGTTGCCTGTCAACGTCTGACAAGCCAAGCACATTTAACGCGTCTCTTAATGCAACACGAACTCAACACAGAAAGCCTTAATTTTTTAAAAATAGCTAGCACTGTCTAAAAAAACTAACTAATCTAGCCACTGTAGAATATAATCCTCTTAATCTGCCAATGTAAATTGATGCTTTGTGCACAAATTTATGCTCTGAACCCTGTAAAGCAAAATTAACCTCTGGTGTACACAGATGTAAGACTTGCAATATGTACACTGGACACAAATATATACTGTTAAAAATGCAAAGTGTGGCACTTCCATAGTTCTGTGCACAGTATTACTGTGTTGGAAATTGTGTTTTCCAGGTTGGTGTCTACAACATTTAACAGGTTTAAAATTGTCTCTAAAGCACAAACAGTGCTAATCACATAATCTAAGTGTGAGATCACACAGATCCTAACAGTCATTCAACATAACAGGGAAGAGAAGGCGAGGGACAGGCAATGGAAAAATAACCCAACACATGCAGCAGTGGATCTTAACAACTAGTAAGAGAGAAGACACAACACAGATGAGAAGGAAAGCAAGCCTGTCACACCTGAAAACAGCTGAGATGTGTGGTGTAAGCACTGAGAACACCACCCACAAGGCCAGACAAGAATATATCTGCCTTTTAAAGTTTCATAAGCTCATTCTTATCCTCAGTGTCAAACACAACCCAAGACTTGCCATAACCTTTTCCCCACTCCTCTAGAGAGGGCAGTAAGTGCTCCCATAGCATCTACCTTTTCCAAAGGTACCTTTTCCAGAGACACCATGGTTAGATTTTGTGCTTACGTGTAAAGCCTCCTCTGATTCCAGAACCTTTGCATAGAGCTCACACAGCCTTGTCTTCCTGAAAGAGAAAAGCAACATAAGACTTAAGTGTGAGGAAAGAGCAAACAAACCACCTCTAATTTAATACCCTAGTTTCAAGAGAACAAGGGATGTATCTGCTTGAACTTGAGGTTCCAGCTTTTTTGGGATCTATCCTAGTTGGTCAGCCTCTGGATCACTGGAAATAACTCCAACCCCTGTGCTGCATAAGTGCTGTTACACAAGCTGTTCCCTTAAGATAACTCCAGCAGCCCGATTCCATACATTATCCAAATGTTCTCCAGGCTGTCAGGAAAGAAAGTAGTAAGGCATTGCACTTTTTTGTCTTGGCACAGAGTCTAACTTATGTTTGTTCCTACAAAGATGCAGGTATCGATATACTGCAGCTCTCAGGGAATTAGTACTTTATTTCTGTACCTATAAAATTTCCTCTTATTTTAGTTTATGAGTCCATAAATCCATGAATGTACTTCATTCCATAAAAAAAACCCAAGTGCAATTAAGTTTTTTCCTACAAGCTTTTGAGTCTTACTGTTGGCCCCACTGCACCAATTCCCAAAAGCAGGAAGATCAAGATGAAATAACAGCTAACAATTATAAAAACAAAACCTCAAACACAGCACTGGAAAGACATTTTACTCCTGGAAACAAATCTTGTGCTCCACAGAAAGCCACGCTGGGCACAGAAATACAGGAGTCCCAGCTCTGTAACTGCATGGGCTACGCTTGCAGCCATAAAAGCCCAAGAGGAAACCATCTGTAACTGCTGTATGAAGCAACCCAGCTTCTACGGGAGCCCAGCTACACCCACGAGCAGCTGAACCCAAAGAATGCTACAGAAAGGGGACGAGGAGAAACAGGATGACTTGAAGGGCCTTGAAGGTGTCCTCATGTGCAAGCTGGGGCTTGAGCAAGAAAGTGAAGGGTGCTACAGTTCGGGAAGAGCCATGGCCCTGGGGTGATTTTGCTGCTGGCAGGTGTCAAGTTAGTTTAAGACAGCTGTGCAAAAAGAAAATATTAAGCTTCAGGTCAAGGGAGTCTTCAGATTCTTAAGAAATGTCAACCTTGGAAGGAATTATTCATCAATAGTAAGGTATTATTTGACAGGAAAAAAAAAAAAAACTACCAAAAAAACCCCAAAACAAAACCAACAAAAACAAAAAGCCAACCCCTGCAGTTTCTAAAGAATTGAATTGTACCAGCAGAAATCAATCACTGAGGACATTACCCCTAATAAGAGCAATCTTTGCTGCTGTGCTGGTTTCTCTGCAAGATCCGCAGTTTTCATCCCAGAACAGTTTAAATAAATTCTTATTTATGTATTTATAGTTGAAGCTGGCATGGAACATATGGAATATGCAGTGAGTAAAATCCTTATTTCTTGGCTTTGGACTCAGCTGTGAAACTGCCATCAGCACTAAATAAGAGGAATGTTATGCCTGGAGCTACCAAGGTAAGGATCTGTTGAGAGTTACACTGTGCCCAGTGTGGAAGAAATGCACATGCACAGCTGTTTTCCCTGGTCTCTTATTTCACAGCAGCGTGGAAAGGTAGGGCACAATCTAACCACTGTAATTACTCACTGGCACCCAGCCTGGGAAGACCAGCTGGAAGGCAGCAGTGAGTTTTACTCCCTTCAGTCAGGCTAAGGCTGTAAAAAGGATTCCCTCCTCTCCTACAGCTGCTGTTCCTAGCCATGATTTAGGATAGCTGCCACAGACTCTACATCCTACTCTTTATATCCAAGGATTACCAAAACCCTGTAATAAGTGTGATGAAGGGAGAGCCCAGGCTGTGCTGGTAGGTGAGCACAGCATCTCAGCAGGATACATCCTCCGTAAGGTGCCACAAGAAGCCTGTGCTCAGAAGGGACCCTCCCTGCAAACACCACCCCCTTCCATCTAAACAATACAAATTGGTTGCACCTCAAGTGTACACTGGGAGGTCTGGGCTCATGCTCTGCCTTCTCCTGGACCCCAGTTTCCATTGGAAGGAGACTTACATGAAGGACAGGAGCTGCAGAACAGAGCAGCAGGTTCCTGCCTTGGCTGGCAGAGGCCAAGGCTGAGCCAGAGGAACCCCCGCACCAGGGTACACCCAGCAGGTACCAACCTGGGTGTATTTCATAGCTGTTTGTTACCAAACCAGAGCCCTTCCTAGTCCAAATTTTATTCCTCAAAAGACAAGAGGTCGAAACTCTTGTTTAAAACTTGGCTGAAGGCCCCAGCAGTCAGGTAATTGTGCCAACGCTTTTAATGCCCAGGGGAAAGGAAGGTGCCTGGCAAACAGCCCGGACAGCCCTTAATTTCACAGAAAGAGAAGCTGTTCTTGAAGACTGAAAATGCTCAGTTGCATCCAGGGTGTTCACACGCAGAGTAAGACACCATTTGGTGTTTAGGATGGCTTTAAATGCTGGGCACACTGGGTTTCAGAATACCTACATAACTTTTATCATCTGACACCTGCTGGGGGTCTATCTCAGAGCTTCAGTGCTTGTCCATTCCTGCCAAAATTGAAAGGGCTCTGTGGTATCAGGCTGTCATTTGAAAAGACTGGGACATTAACAGCTCCATTCAGACCCATTATCCACAGGCTGCCAGACTACCTGCAAAGTGAATCTGACACAACTACATCTTCTCTAGTTAGACTAGCTATTACTGTAAAAATGTTACTTGGACACAGTATTCCTTCTGGCATGCTTCATAAACAATTTTATTTTCTCCATTTCAAAATAAGCCTCTGCTCATAATCCACACTCTCCACTTCCAGCTTTAATTGGATCAGATACTGTAAACTGGCGAGATGGAAAAAAATCATTACTTTGCAAATTCTATTTTAGTAATACACCAAAGAGCACTATTGTATGCAGAGACTTCTTTCAAGAAGACAGTAAAATGGCCTTCATCTGTGCCTGAAGGCCATTTCTTCCCACGGCTGAGTGTGGAGAGAGGGAGGCAGCTTTCTGACCCCTTCAGGATGCTGAGGTGTTGCTCACGGCAGCTACGGCACCGTCAAGGTTGCACTAAGTTACAGACACTGAAACGACCCTCCAGGGTGATTAGAAGAAATAAAAATCAAACACAGTGGCCAACCCCGTCCCTTCTGACAAGCTTTCAAGGATATCAGTGCATCTGCAGGAAGCCGGAGAGGCAGCAGTGGGGAGAAGAGGCTGACCCTGGACCCTTTCCAGTGAGGGCAGGTGGATTTCTACACTACTTTCATATCCAGCAGCTTAGAGCAGCCCTTTACCTGGAGTCACATAAGCAGAGCAGCCTTGTGGGAAAACAAGAACCAGGACCAGAGAGTTTCCAAAGGGCAGGGGTTGGCTACCTGTCTGCATATTACCACTTTGTGGTAATTCTGTGGGGCCTTCATCCCACACCAAGATACCTTCTTCTTTAAAGTGACGTGTCTGCCTACTGTCACAAGGTTACAGACAACTTCCTTCCACTCAGGACATTTTTCTTTCCTGCCCTGGTCATTTATAACAAAATTTTGACTCAGATTCTGCACAGATCTCCGGTGTTTGTACTTACCTTTCGTCTTTTGTGAGACCTGTCAGTCTTCTGCACTTCCGAGCAAGAATGAAGCTGTAGGAAGACCACAAGCAATTTACTGCCATTATGCAGCACCACGCAACTACGTTTCCTGCATTATTTAAAATGCCAATACGTTGTGGTGGGATGCTGTGATTCACAGTAATAGCTTTAGGGTCTCTCTCTAAAATATCCGTTTCACCTCTGTGCATAATGTTATTTGCTCTGCCTGCTGCTTGCAGGACTCACTCTAGAAGGAAACACTCTGAGATTCATGTTACAATATTGGCATGAGCTGTTTCCCAATTACCTTAATTTTATACAGCTGTGGGTGCAGGCATATAGGAACAAGAGGTGAAGCCTGGGATTGAGGTGGAAATTATTTTTTAATAAAACTTTTAAGACTGATCACACTCCATGGCTGTTAAAAAAACCCAAACAAAGCAAAACACAATTCTAGAAAACAAATTTTCATTTAAAGAATTGGAATACTGGGAGAAAACTTCACATTTCTGCAATCACCCTCTTTTTTCTTCTCTTTTCTTTCCTCTTCTCCAAGTCTGTACTTTGCCACACAAAAAGGCAAAAGATGACAGTAAAAAAAAACAAGACAGAATATCTTTTTAAATTAGCCTTGAAGTCATAGAGAAAACTTTTCTGAAATAAAACAATCATAGAACATGTTCACCACATACTCAATCCTTAATTATTTTAAAGTATTTCCTTCCAGAAGCAGTAGGTTTTCGATTTTGATTGTTGCCTCTAAGAAAAAATAAAAAGGCATTAATTAGACACTGTCTCTTACCCTATTATGGCAGGAAAACTGTCATCAGGCTTAGTATCATCAAGTGTTAAACCAATTGCAGCGTCCTCATCTTCAATGATCATGGTACCACAATACCCTGTTAAGCACAAAGTGGAAAAGAAGTTAGGATACACGTATCCAAACCCAGGAACAAGGTTCCAAGAAGATGTGAAATATTCAGAATGTGACAGGAAAAGGCCTGAACAACCTGATCTAAATTTACCCTGCTTTGAAAAAGGCATGGGACTAGATGACATCCAGAGGTCTCTCTCACTCTCTCTCATTCTCAGATACTATGATTCTGATGCAGGGAGATAGGAAAACAGTGGGAAAAAGAACAACAACAGTAACAAAACCCAAAACAAACAAGCAAACAAACTGTAAAGAACCCCATGAAGTGACAAAGATTAGCACACAGCTCCCTTGCTGATCTGCACGGGAGCAGTGCTGCCTTGAATCAGAGGAGCACTAGATCATCTAAGATGATCACACCTGAGGTGTGCTGACAATGAACAATCCTTATCATCATCTTTAAAACGTCAATAGAAGAATCTCCCATTGTTGAATTTATGATGGAAAAATAAATTATTTTGCAATCTGGTTGGTTAGCAAGGTAATTATTGCACAGAAATGGACTGCTCTCAAACACTGAGGATGTTCAAGGGCCTTTACCACTGTTACTTCCATGTGTGACATTTATGTCAGACATAGGAGATACTTGTACGTTGTTTTGAAAAATCGGTTGTTCTTAAAAGAAGGGTTTGAAGAAAACATATTTTTCTTAAAAGAACAATGGTGTTGGCAAAGCACAGTATGCTACAGGTTCTAACAGAAACAGGGAGTCACCTCCCATCAATCCATTCCAAACCTAATAGCCAGAACATGACAGGATCCAGAGCCCCATAAGTCATTCACAAAGATGGAGGGTGGATGACATTTGTAGGCAAACAGATGTGGGTTCATCACAGCCAAAGATGAGAAATGGGTGCTATTACACTGCAGTATTTCTTAGATTCAGTAGTTCTAAAAGAGAGCTGAGAAACAACGATGGAAGTATTCAGCCTGTAAGGGGAGCCCAGGATGACTGTCCCAGCTGGGGATGGGGATGTAAAGACACCTTCAACTAATGCTGCCCAGTGCATCCAGAAGGCAGAATTTTTGCAGACTGGTGACTGATGGGATAAAACCCCTTTCCATCACACATCACTTGTACCTTTACATTCCTCTACAAGTGAGGGAGACTCATTCCCAGGTGCCACTGAAGAAGAGGATAATAAAGAACAACCAAGACAATAAGCAACAGACAGGGGTTCTCCTTTTGTGACTACCTCCCTCTTTTTATTCCCTCATCCACTCTCTTTTCCCAGATGATCTTTCAAGTTTCTCACACAGGAGAAGGCAAAAATGGCATAGAAGCATAAGAAGTTTCCTCCTAAGGTTTAGCATCCTCTGTCTACTCCATTGCCATGCAACCTCTTCCCTCTGTCACCACTATTCTGTCCAAAAAAAACACAATACCCTTCTTCCTCCAGAAAATTTCCTTGTAGTACACAATGCACTTGATGACTGAGCCCATGGGGACCCGGTTGATGAGCTGGTTTCTCATTGGGGGCAAAGGCGGGTTGAAATGAATCTTCAGACCAAGAGCTGGGGGAATGGCACTGATCACATATTTGCCCTGGAAAAGGAATTATACATAAGCCAAATACATTCTCCATTACTTCAACCTAAGTATATTGCTCCAGTGATCTTGGCAGACATCTGTGGAGGCTGCAGGGTGTATCTTGTGAAGCAATTTTGGCATTTAGCATTAGAATTGCAAAACTAAACCCTCACAAACTCCTGCTCATTAAATAACAAACAAGAATTATATAAACAGCCATCTGTTCAAATGATGGGCAGCTGCCCATCAGTACTTAGAAGAAAACACTGTGCTGTAACAGTCCATTGGTCTCCCTTCCATCTGGATTCCTCTGTTAACAACTCGGAAGTATGGCTTGCAATGTTTTTCACAGGAAGTTTACTACTAAGCTACACTTTTGTGTTCACCATACAATTACCCTTTAATTCAGAAGGTAACTGAACACAAAGAAGAGATATCAGCAAAGGAAAAGTCTGAATAAACACTTTGCTTTCCAGGCATCACTTTAAAGCACTCCAACTGCTATTAATTCAGGACAACGAGAAAGTGTGACCTTCTGTCACAGTCACTTAAATCTCTGCTACGCTTTTGGAGAGGACTTCGGAGCAGTCAAAAAAGAAAACGCTAAAGGTTTTCTAGCCATCCATCCCACCACTCATGATTTCTTACTAGGACATTCCATTACCTCGTACAATTCATGATCTAAGGTTTCCACGACGACACTTTCACCCGACTGGTCGATGCGGACGACCGGCTTCCTCAGCCTCACCCGCCCTCCCAGGCGCTCCATCATCTTCTCACTGATCTGGCCAGCGCCCCCAACAAACTTCCTCTCCTGAAACACAGAAGCAGCAACTCAGCAGAGAGGTGCTCGTGAAGCGGGCATCATTTCGCTCGCCATTCAAAACAAACCCCATTCTTCCATTGTTATCAAAACATTTTTGGGAAGTTTGGCGGTTTCACTCGGAAACGTATCTGCACTACTTCCTCTTTTGGGCATTTTCTCAACTACTTCCCATATTTGACCAGCAGTCAAAACCAGAAGGATCAGTAACCTCATGAGAAAACCCCTTCTCATGTGGTCTCCAAACAGATTCCACAGGCCTGTGTGAATCAACAAGACTTCTGAAAAGTTCTTAAACTTTCAAACCTCATCCCTGCAGAGCTCTCTGCATCAGAAATAGGAAAATTGATCTTCATAATAAATAACAAGGTGTAAGAAGTAATGTAGCTCACACCAAAAATGTCTGCTACAGTCCATAATCTACCTTAAATCATCTCTAGCATATAGCACAGAATTCAAATTTACCGTTATATTATCTATGGTTATTGCTTATATATTCATATTTATGGATTTAATACGGTTCCATGTATTTGCATTTTTATTTATTTATTACTATATAACTAGCATTTCAAAAAATACATCTATTTCTAATACAATTAGTAAAATTCGCACTTCACAAGTAGAAGACCATTACCAGAGCCTTTACTTTCTTCAAATGCAGAAGCAGCACTAACGTACCAGACTGCCAGCATTTCAGAGCAGTACCACTTTTAAGCAGTGGCAGTCATTTTCTTCAGGCTGGTTTTAAAATCGTAACAGTGTTAATCCTTGGAAGTTTGCATCTCAGGAACCCAGCTCTGGGCTACATTTTCAGCACGAATTTACAGCTGGCCTTGCCATTAAGTGCTTCTGCAGTGGCAAGGGTTGCTTCAGCCTTATGACAGAAAAAAGCATAGGTAAAACTTTCCTTTTTCAGCATGGATAAGGAAAGTACATGTTCTAACCAGAGTCCAAAAGGAAGTCCAAAAGTCAGGAACTGATACAAAACTACTGAACCCTAGGGCAATACTTTCAGCACAGCAGCAATTTTCAACACCAGTTTTGCAAGAGCCAGATTAAAGTGTAAATGAATAAAACTAATTATCAATGTGCAACTGGCTCAAAAGTCACAGACGACTCAGTTTGTCCTCGGAACTAAAACAAACAAGCAAAAGAATGAAGTTAAACCAGGGCCTGCCAAGAGCTGGAGAAGGTGATGGCTGACAGTACCTGTCCCCCGTTGGTCGTTGAGAATATCCTCGCTGTCCCCCCACACTGCTTCACGTACCACAAAAACCACAGGGCAGAGACCTCGTGGGGCTCAGAAGTGACATCCACATTCACAAACAGAGTTGCAAAACTCTTGGCTGCACTGCAACAAAGACAAGAAAGTGAGTTAATTAAAAAAACTAGTAATGCTGACCAGACTGTTCTTGAGTGGGAGACTGTCTTTGGCAACCTCTTCTTTCACTGTGGGCAAAAGATTCCTTGATTTCAGCTGAAGCAAGAAATTATCAATTCCTTTTATGTAACATTTTTCAAGTATCCCTGCAAAAAAAGTGTTAATCGAGTGTTTGTATTCCAGAAAAATTAGGGCTCCAGAAGACAGAAAAGCTCATGAAAGCTTATGTCACTTTATGCTACTAATGCAAAGTTGTCATTTTAGGATTAAGGGAAGCAAGCCCTCTGGTTTTCACTGGACTCCAGAACAACCATGTCCTTGGCTCCTGGGTTACAGACAGGATCTGCACCTGCTAAATGGATGTCCCTCAAGCACATAGTAGAAAGATTATTCAACACTTGTCACAAAAAGTTAGCAATCTTGTCTAAGGTAGTTATCTAAAATCTCTGGATTAGTCAGGATCCCTCCACTGCCCAATCCACCGCTGTGCTCAGGGAGAGTGCTGCAGCTGGAACACAACAAGGAAAGAAATGTAAGCAGGAAGCCAAAACAGAAGAGACAGCATTCATGCAAGAGTTTGACAGGGAAAAGAAAAGGATTCTTTTGGTTGCTCAACTCAGTATTTTAAACAGTGTTCTAGCAGCCAGTGGCAATAAACACAGAAGCGGAAAATTGACCCGTGTCTGAAAAAGGATCACTGGTCTATGTCCTACAGCTTGTGCTTTCATAACAGCTCCACTGTAAATTACTGTATAAGCCTGTACAAGATTTTCGGTTGCTCTAAGACAGAATTTATTAAGGCTCAGGGAAACATTCCTTCTGTTAGAAGTAAATGTTTCCCCCTGCCCTCATTCTGAGGACGAGATTTAAGAGACATGGACAGGACCAGGAGATGCCCAGTTTAACTACTTTGTGACTGACAGGGACTAAGATTCTATACGTGTTTCATACACAAGGCATCAAGCAATCAATAACTTCCAAAGCCAGTACAGAATCCACTTTTTGTTGCTTCTCTCTTTTTTTAGTCTTAGACTAAAAAAAGTGAAAAGTTTGACTCTAACATAGTAATTCAAACAGATCTACATAGAAAAAAAGGCATCTTCTGTCCTTTCTGAAAATGCAAAGTGCCACTGAAGTACAAACCTCATCCATTTTCTGAAATATGAGTGCATTCTGCCTTCACTCTCGACAGCCAAAAATAATACAGAAATTATTCATGGGTTTTTTGTCAGTATAAACACATAATATAAAATATGAACAACTCTGTAAGGTATTTTGCTAATGTATATGTATCTATTAATATTTTATAAGCAGATGCTATTAGATGGTGGTTACTGTCTCCTAGTTTCTGCTGCCTTCTCCCATTGCTTTTCAGTTCCTGATGTTTTACCTCAGAATGCCAGCATGAATTCAACCAAGAGCAATCAGGACATTTCCAGCATGCATCTGTAGCCAAAAGCATATCTGTACAGTCTGTTAGATGAGAGGAAATAGTAGAAAATTACCCTTCTGGATCATTACCTTCCAGGCTGGGAAGTTTCTATGGCATGTTACCTAAACCTTGAGCAAACTGAGCAAATCAAGCTGAGATGCACATATAAAATCTGAAAAGCATCTCTGTGTTATGCCAATATTCAGGTAAAATGTCAAGTCTTATTCCATCAAAGTTGGAAAATCATGAATGTAGTCACATGAGCTATTGGATACTGAATGACTACTGGTGTATGGTGCTTTGCTAACTTGTCCAGTTTCTTACTAAGTTAGAGCTTTAGAGAGCCAACAGAGCTGTCAGCATACATTTCTATTTGGTTTTACTGCATATGGACCATGACACAAATGAGAAAGGCTTTTTATACGTGCAATTGTCACTCCTGTTAAAGTAAAACAAGTTTTCGGACAAGGGCCTACTGCCCATTTACAATCATGGAATTATAGAATGGTGAAAGACCCCCAAGGATGACCTTAAAGATCATCCAGTTCCAACCCCCTGCAGTGGGCAGGGACACCTTCCACTAGACCAGGTTGCTTCGAAGTTCCATCCACCCTGGCCTTGAACACTTCCAGTGATGGGGCATCCACAACTTCTCTGGGCAACCTGTGCCAGTGACTCACCATCCTCATGGTGAAACATTTCTTCCCAATACCTAATCTAACCCTGCTCTCTTTCAGTGCAAACCCAGAACCCCATGTCCTGTCACTAGGTGCCCTCGTCAGAAGTCCCTCTCCAGCTGTCTTGCAAGCCCTCTTCAGGCACTGGAAGGCTGCTCTAAGGTCTCCCTTCTCTTCTTTCAGGCTGAACAACACGACCCTCCCAGCCTGTCGCCATAGCAGAGGTGCCCCAGCTCGCAGATCATCTTTGTGGCCCTACTCTGGACTCAGTCCAAAATAGCCATGATCTACATGAACAACCGTGGTCATGTTGCTCTCTGGAGACTGGCTGAAGCCATAGAAATGCCCCTGTTGAGAACAGCACCAGACTTAGTGGGTGCTAACAGGCTTTGGCAACAAGTTTGTGCAGGCTGGTGGCATCTGCTTCTCGGGTACTTGGCAATTCTGAAGAGGTCGCTGTAGAAATCAACCTCCTTTACAGCAAGGCAGAATTAATGGGCTTTTTTTTTTCTTTCAGTGTGAAGAAAAACAATCAAACTGCCGTTGAATGGCAAGGGAAGAAAAATTGCTTTGATGTATACACAAAAACAGGAAGCATTTTCACTTTCCCTGCTATATAGTGTACCAGCTAAACAACAGAAAGATGGGTGTTAAAGTGATTTAGTGCTATTACGAAACAAATGTTATCTTTATAGCACTTCGGTAAAAATCAGCTGGTCCAGCACAGAATAAACGTGTGCTGTTCCATCAAAAGTTTAGTTCAAAAACCTGCTATAACCAGAACATTTTTCTTTTAAAGGCTAAACACACAGTAAAGAGTAGGAAAGTGCACATAACAGATTAAGGTACTAGACATCTATTCAGAAGTAACCCTCCCAAATATATTTTCCTTTTTATCTTTTTTTCAGTCTAAAAAGTTAGGGAAATATAACAGAGTGTGCCGACAGGTGTTGTGGTCCATTATTACAAGATTTTCTCACCCCATTTCTTTATAAAGGCTGTATTCTAGGGGTAGTTATATCTCTTTGCAAAGCAGTAACATTTATTTGGAGCTCTAAGGTACATAAGTCATTATATTTCATATTAAAAAGTTTCTTACTTCGTCCAGCAAATTTTATCTATGAAATCTTGCATAGTCATTTTGTCCCATTCTTCTGCATGTGGAGCCTTCCATGGGGCTTCACTGGGAATCTGAGGAGACATAAAAAAGCATTCTTTAGCAAATGAGTGACATAAGAAAGAGACAAACCCCACAAAAGATCTTATCTTTACATGGTAATTTAGCCTGTAGATTTCTGGCAGATACTAGAATGAACTTAACAGAGAATGCTCTTAGGGTTTTTTTGTTGTTTGTTCGTCTGCTTTAAGAATTTTCTCTTTTTTTCAGATTGAAAAATAGAGAATAAATTTAGAGTTAAGAAATGTTTCTAAGTTATTCCATATAGCTCTCATTTATCTATACAAGTAAGAGCAACCTCTTCTCAAACTCTTGTAGCTCAGTCAATAGAAAACATACACTACTGGTAATAAACTAGAACAGAAAAGCTGAATTTGAAGGTAGAGAAGGGCAAACGTTTGAGGTCGACAAGCCTCTTAAAATATTACTTTATGATTCACCACGAAAAGTGCTAAAAATCAATCACAAACATAAGCCTTGACGTTCCTTTAACCAAAGGAGCAAAGGTGTGACTGCAGACAGCCTCAGCAACGTGGCCCTCAGAAGTTTCCAGGATGCCCCTCCCAGATGTGCTCTGACCATCAGCGTGTACCAAAATGGGTGGCTGCTCTTGCCAGCACCAGGTTTTTTCCAAGCTAGAGCAGCTTCTCATCAGTTACTCTGCCCCTCGTGGAGACGAAGCTGAACTGAGCTGAGACAGTCAGCTGCAATGCCTCAGGCCATACCTCCTTCCCCATTTCATCCATGGTCCTCCACAGGTTGTTGTAGTCCAGGTAGGCCAGCGGATTCCGCATGGGAGGGAATGGACCTTTAAAGGGGTAAGACTTACCCTACAAGATGAAGAACAAACAAAAACATCATAAAAACTAAACACAACCACAAACACAGCTTCCACGTGTGGGAAGCTGCACCAAATTCAGTGTTCACTGTAAGAAAGAACAAACAATCAATACACGTAACACCTTCTGACAGATCATGTCTATGTGTGCACACAAAAGGCAATGGGCACAACCTGACACACAGGAGGTTCCCTCAGAACCTCAGGAAATGCTTTTCACTGTGAAGGGTGACTGAGCACTGGCACTGATGGACCAGAGAAGTTGTGGAGTCTTCCATCCTTGGAGATACTCAAAAGTTACCTGCACATGGTCCTGAGCTACCAGCTCTAGGTGGCCCTGCTTGATCAGGGGGTTGAACAAGGTGACCCCCAGTGGTCCATCCAACCTCATCCATTCTGTGATCCTGTTATCCTGTATGTGCAACTCAGCTGTGATACACAGCTGAATTAGTAAGTCCCATGTGTGCAGAACTGATATTGTCTTCATCTTCAAAGCTTTACATTTGGCACTTCTGGGCAACAAAACTAATACCCTGTGGTAGAGTCACTAAGAACAGACTAAAAAAAAATGAGATGAAAAGTTGGCTAGTTTCTACTGAGAGACATGTATGTTACTTTCTTCCTCCTAAATGTTCGTGAGAAGACTGAACTGTTAATTGTAGTAAGCAGTTTGGTTTTAGTTAGGTTTGTTTTTTTTTTAAATCAGACAAAAACAGTTGTGGTGAGCTTTATTATACACTAAAATTATAGCTCAGAGACCTTCCTTAAAAAAAAAAAAAAAAAAAGCAGTTTTGGCTAATCTAAAAATTACCAGTCCTGCAGAAAATGTAGCGTTTACTATTAATTACTTATTCTTCCAGTCCCACACCTCTGGCTGTAAATTCCAGTGATAGGGTGACCAATACCAATGTCCTAATTACATTATTATATATTAAATAGTTAGATTTCATATATCTCCACTACAAGATACTCAGAAAGTCTGGCTTAATTAACAGTGGAAGACAACAAGTAATTTGTAGAGGTATTTCATTGACATGGGATTTCCCTGGCTGACCATACGGGTGGCAGCCTAATAGCTTTAAAAATTCACAAAGAAATGCTCATCAGCATTATGCAAGCACTCCTTTTTTCACTACGCATTCCAGAGTCCATAAGATAGGTAAATAATAAAGGCTACATTGTGTGCCACATCTGATTTTTCAAAACTTGTATTAAACTACGTATTTAAGTGTGCACGGCCTGAGCATGAGTGCCAAAGAGTAGAAGTACTAACTTTTAATTCATATTTGATGCAGTGCCACACCAATCCATCAGTAAAAAATTATTTACACTGGCTTAAAAAAAACCCCCATACTGCACCAAGATTTAATATTTAGAGCCAGGTAACAACAACCACAGCGTGTCTTCTTGAGGAAAAGTACTCAAAGACCACTTATTCAAAGAAGTGTCGGGCTTTATTTGATTTAGTATCTTTATGAATACTGTGAAAGAATGGAGAGAGAGCACATTATTCAAATCTTTACGCATTTGCAAGCACCAGAAAAGGCAGTAAAAGGGCACAATGGGATCCTGAAAGACTCAAAACTCAGTCTGGAAACAACAAAAGGAGATAAAACCTTGAAAATGCTCGCTAATAACTTTGACGACTTCTAATTCAAAGAGAAAGATATTTAGAGAGCAGTAAGGTAAAAAAAATCAAACCTAAGGTAAGAGAAAATTAGTTTACAAAACTCCTGAACAGGTTAGAGAAAGTGAAGAAGAAACTGGTTTTTCACCTTGTCTTTACAGACGCAGGACTCCAGTGGAATCCTTGTCAGAAACATCAAGGTAATGAAAGTTTGGAAAAAAGCAAAATAGGGGAGGGAAGGAAAGGATTTAATTCTTTGGTACACATGAAGAAGTAGCTGGAAGACAGCAATTTCATTTTGCAGTGCTTTTGAGGAGAAATTATGGTTTTCACAATGCCAAAACTTCTGATTTTTTTTTAAGTTTTCAACCAAAAGTTTTGTCACAGCCACTTCATGTGCCAGAGGCACCAAGGTTGAAAACCTAGCACTTCCAATTTAAGGATGGACATTACAGCACATTCACCCAGATAAGGGAAGGGTGGGATGTTTTTTTGTTTTTTCATTCAGCATGAAAACAAAAGCACATTTGTGCATGTCTTGTGCTCAACCATATGAAAACACTGGAATCAGGAAAACATAAATGGAGATGAACTGAAAAAGTCTGTTTCATCATAAGCACTTGGACCTGAAAACCTTGGACATGAAAATCTGGGTATGATTATGGAATCTCTCAATATTGGAATCAATTTGAACTGGGGCACACCTTCATACTCTGCTGCCAAAGGGCTATGAAGGAGTAGCAAGACCTCTCAGACTAAGCACCTTCCTGTCCCAAGTGATAACACCTGAACCATGCTGGCAATTACCTTTTATCCTTTTGGGGCACATTAAAATTCCTTAAGTGGCTTCTATGGCAACAAGAAGTAAGTTTTACAGAGCTTTCTTCTGAACACTGGAGCCACCCTTCACTAGTGTAAACACCATACAGGCATCCCAAAGCCAGACCCTAAGTCTTTCCCGAAGTTAGGTTTATTTAGGTTTTGTATATCTGTGCTCAAGAAAACCAGGAGAGCATCAGAATGGGTTATTCTAATTATTGATTTTGTTCTGAAATTCCTGTTTTGCCAGAGGCAATTCTAACTGAGTTATCCCCTCCGAGTTAACTCAGGTCTTATGAGTTCCCTGCGGTGCTTCCTCATGAGCACACAAGAGACACACAAATCATATTTTTGTTTTAGTATTCTTCTATTTCACTGCATTTGAACTGCTGAAAGGGAAATCTTGGCTATGTCTCTTGTGTAGAAATCTGGGGTGACAAGTCTCATAAAGCACAAGAACAAACTTCCACCGGGAAAAATAAAAACAAATCAAAGTTAGCGAGTATCCTGTGAAAGTTGCTTCCAAGAGCTCCTAAGGCATCTCCTAAGGCCTGATCCTTATTTCTTGCACAACAAAACTCCAGGAACTGTCAATCAGAATTTTGTTTGAGAAGGGACTGCCAGACTAGGCTCTACACAGTAACAAAAATAGCAGCACCAAAGAAGGACTACAGAAAGTTCAGAGTAGTTACCAACAAACTGAAACACTTCAGCTCTACTTCTGCTGAATTAGCATTTTTGCAAACACAACCACCTTTCTGATATTTAGGCAAAATTTGCTTATTGCTATAATCTTGCTGGGAATAGCATCCTGCCTACCTGCTGGTGCTGTATAATCCCTAAAGAATAACAAGACCCAGATGAAAAATAGGCCCCAAGATGCAAAAAAATGCTTCCTTTCAGAATATTTTTATACCTAAATCAGAGCTGAATAAAACCAGCAGTAATAACCACCCCTTCCAATCACTGGCCATGATATTTCAGCACCAGTACCACAATGGTCAGAAGTATTTCTTACCCTTTTTTACTTAAGACAGGCAAATACATAATTTCAGAAATCATTTCACGATGCCACTTGCAACACTTCCAAAAGCTGAACACAGCACCAGCAGTTGGAGGTCTACCTGCTGTTGTATGGATCACTTGTTCACAAAGGTTGTTGCTGCAGTATGGGCTAAAGCTCATTGAAGAAGCTGAAATTATAAGGCAGGACACTTGAGCAATGCAGCTGTCTCAGGAATAAACCAACAGGGAAATGAGAAATCCAGTGTTTGTCACAGACACTGCAATCCACAACAGGTTTTCTCATCCATCTGTTTCACACCAACCAATGTTTGGCTTAGTTACAATGGACCCATGTAAGTGCAGAAATAAGCTGTCTTTATACATCAGCTCTGCTTCAGGTCAAATAGCTGACATAAGAATTGAGTTATTACAGGTGGAAAAAAAACCCACAGCATGGCAACTGAACACCAGTAGCCCCTTGAATATCAGCCTCAGTACTCAGGAGGGCACAGGGACCAGATTTCACACACCTTCTCCTGTGAGGATGACAGCGAGCGAATGGTTAGCTGAGGAAGGACATGCTCTGCCAGGAAATACCAGTATAAACACCTTATAAATGTAGACAGTTTTCCTTGGAAGAAACAAGACGGTGTGGTGCATTCTCTGTGTCACTGAATGGGCGTGGATATTCTCTCAGCTAAACCATCTAAACCTCAGAGTAACTGGTGCTCCCTTCACCAAGACCTCACTCTGCATGTTAATTCGCAGCTACACAGGTTTATTGGCAAGCAGTGCCCTCTGCTGATTCACAGCACTGGTACATCACACACACCCTGTTCTCTCAGCTTAAAATCCCAGGAACTTCGTTCATACAAAGCACAGGAAGAGCAAGATGCAAAGCTGTGAGGAGGAAAAGGAGAATCATAAAAAGCATCACTTCAGGATGTAACTCTGTACATGTATCAGATACTGTTTCTCATCTGCTGCCTTGTGGAAAAGTCTCATTTTAGTTTGGTTTGCGGGGATTGTTTTTTGGTTTTGTTGTTGTTTGGGGGTGTGTGTTTGTTTAGTTCTGTTGGGTTTTTTAAACCATAGCATCTAACAATATGTTTCTTTGGGACTAAGCCTCTTTTATAATCAAAATTCTCAGCAGAACACGGCAAGTAGCTGGACCAAACTGAGAGAGGTACACAGGCCTACTCAGAAACCATAACAGTATTGAGCTACACTGAAGTTCCTTTCATTGCAGAACTATTCAGGAGCCCACACGCCCAGCTGGTTACTATACTGACAGATAGCCTAAAGGTAAAAAGATACATAGGTTAGGAAATATAAATACAGCATAAGACAATCCGTATAACTGACAAAACTGTGCAAAGCTACAAAATTTAGACACGCCAAAATGTCCTCCAAATATATTTCAATATCTAATTTGAGATCATCAGCTGCGGACGCCAGTGTGTCTTATGAATTTGGTCAACTAGGGTAATTCCAGTTTAAGTGTTGCATAGCCAGACACAGTGGCTTGGAACATGGACTCTGAAAAGGAAAGGAGCTAAGCAGGAACAACTTGTTTCTGTCATGCTATAGAAATCAAGTCCACCTTCACTCTGCCACATCAGTCATGCAACCCATTAAGTACTTGTCTTACCTAAAAAAATCGACAGAATGAGAGAAACAATCCTGAAGTGATTTAGAAAGGAAGATTTAGGATCTGCTCTGAATTTAGATGAATTTAGATGCTATATGTAATTATATATAAATTTCTTCCAATCAGCTGCGAAAATAATTAACTAAATCTCCTTCCAACTACAGTGGGATTTTTTGTTTTCAGACACTAAAAACCACCTTTACAAAAAGCATTAAGGTGTCTTACGAAGCACAGATTTATAGGGACTTTTTTTGTAAATACTCTTTGAAACTGGGCCTGCATGTGGCTTTCCAAACCTGAATTAAACCAGTCAACAAAGTGGATAAAAATCAACTGAAAACTTTACAATATGTCTAGAATCAAACTCCAGAAAAATCCTCTTTCCCCTCCCAAAAGCAGATAAATGGGTATAAGCAAATGGGGGGGGGGGGGAAGAAAGAAGAAGAAGAAAAGAGTAGCTTCATTTGGGAGAAAGCCTTCAAAAGAGCATCTGGCAAAATCAGTGCAGATTCGGGGTCCTAGTTAGAAGTACTGTGTGTATAAGACTAAATATTCACCTTCATGACGTGCTGCAGACAGGGTTCACATTAGCATTCTCCCCAGAGATGTCAATTGTTTACATTTGTATAAAAGTGGTGCCAAACTTCAAGTGGGTATGGCATGTATTCAGACACCTCTGGCCAGTGCTGCTGGCAGATGAATTACTACAAGGAAACTCCAGCCTCTTAAAGAGAATTTAACTGAGGTAATGAAGTACTGGCCAGTCAATGTCACGAACCTGTTGAGTGACTGGGGAGGGGATGCTCCATGTTTCACCCAGCATCTGAGCCTGAAAGACCCCCAAGGATGTGCACAATGCCAAACGTGCCTTCTGGTGGTAAAGAAACAACATGCAGGACTTAATTATAACCATATGAGGACTGTTTCAGGTGCAACACCCTGTCAAAGTAGTCAAAACAGGCAGTTACCTCAGCCAGCTGTTGGCACTATCCACAGTCTGCACAATAGAGACAACACAGAGACTAGAAAGAACAAGTGTTACCGCCACTTTTAATAATCTGGGGGAATTCCAGGAAGGATAATGACATTATCCCATAAAAAGTTCTGGTGGCAAAAAGCATCCCCAAAAAAAACGACACGAAGCATCAACAGCAGTGGGGGACCTATCACAGACCAACGTGTTTTGAGAAACAAGCTTTGTTTCTCAAAAAAGGGAAACCAGGAAGGAGCCAGGAAGGAAGCCCTGTTGACAGGTTTTCATGCAAGCTCTCCATCAGCAAAAAAATAGGATCAGAGGATGTTTAGTTGGCACCACAGCTGGACAAAGAGTAGGTCATCCTTACTGTGTGTATATGAAGGAGTCAAGTTCAAAAGAGAGTCATTGGGCAAACCAGTCATGCAAATAAATGTTACTTTATACAGATTTAGGGAAGCAAAGCAAACCAGTTCCACAGTTATCTTAGACAAGGAACCGGTGTTGCAACTGATAACACTGGTGAATTTGTGTTTTAAAATGCAGGAAGTTTGCATGGCTATTGAGACCACACAGAAGTGAACTACAATTTGAATTGACAGGGAAAATGTGATGATTAAACCCTCTCAACAACTGGCATGTTTTCAAATTTCAACACTTCTTTCCCGGGACTGTTACATGATAAAGGTAAAAATTACCTGGACTATATGCACTTTGGTTTGCTTTTTGAAAGACAAAAGCTGTCATTCATTTTGGTGAGGGGAAAAAAAACACCACCAGTCAAAAGCTGCAAATCTGCACACCAAAGGTAGGACCCTGAATTCTGTCTTTGGCAGCTAAGGAGAAGTTACTTCATTTTAAGAAGCATTTTTACAGATTTTACATCTGCCTACCGGTCCAGTAGGAGGACTGTTAAGAGATGATGACTTCTCAGACAGTTCTGCTTTTGCTTCTTAAATCTGGATTTATGAAACTGATTTCAATTGGCTATTGAAAATCAATGGTGTTCAGGCAGCAATTTGCCTATCAAATACTACTTGCAGAGTTACACTAATTTTCTCACTAAGGCTGATGAACCAGTATTTACACAAATGAAAAGAACACACTAATCTCTTTTCAAAGACCATGAAAAAGGCTCCTTAACAAGTGGAGGGAAAAGAAAAAAAAATTAGGGCAAGAAATATAATTTTGAGTTTCTATGAAGATATCACACGCAACATAAGCGAGACCAAAAATAATCTCACAATAGAACCTGGCATTAAAAAAGATTAAAGGAGGTAAAAACCACACAACCCAATCAAGTTGGCAAAGCCTAATTAGCGAAGACCCACCCAGAGATCAACAAAATGCATTCTTTTCATTTTGTAGTACAAAGAAGCTGCATATATTACTTTTATTTAAAAGCCTCTAAAATGAATTTAATTAACTATGAAATGCTTGATTTTGCCTTTGGGTATATGTAAAAACAGCAGCTGATTTTACAAGATGCACTGTGATGCCTGATTGTGTAGCAAAAGAAGGATTAAAACCTTTAGGTTTCATTGCCTCTCTGGGTTCAGGTAATTTTGCGGGCCAGAATTTAATTATATTTGGCCACAGTGAACTCAAATTCACACAGGGGTGACAGCCCTCTGTCTATTTTGGAATCTGACTTGCAAGCTGACTTGGGAGTACTGCTTAGATTTCAAGGAACCCACAGAAGGATTGTCCACTCAGAGGGGCAGCATGGAGAAGTCACATGCCTGAGAGACCTGTATTCCACACACATGAAATGCAGGAGGCTGGAGATTTGGCCACATGACAATGCACAGGTCTACTACACAGTGCTCACATGCCAATTATTTAACTGTGACTAATCCTTCAACTCTGCAAATACTTTTCCACAACTGCATAAACAGAAGCAAAATGGAAATAAAGGATTTAAAAAATGAATTAAATCAGGAGATTCAAAGGAAGTGCTACTGACTGAAATATCTCCTCTCTTTACCTCCTGCTTGGCTACCAGGGAGTTCTGGCACACATTTCAGGAGCTCCTACAGGCAGTTAAGCCTACAAATTCTGTCTGAATCCAATCTGCTGGTTCTTAGCATGCCTTGGGAGCACCTCAGCCAGCAGCTGGGATCTCTCTCCTTGGAGACTTTCAACACTTGACTGGGAATGACCACAACACGAGATCTCTGGGCTTGGATGGCTCGAATGCCTCCGGAACTAGAGTGGCTTCCCTCACGTCTGGATTTCTGGATACAAGTCATACTATTGTATAGATTCCCTGGACTTGTGTCTTAATGTCTTAGCATCCCAATTCAAGGCCCTTTCTATCCCCAACATACAGAATAGCCAAGGAATGCCCTTCTCTGCCAGCCTGGGATATGTTACTGGGTGCCAGCAACTCCTATCAGTGATGGATAGAGAGGAAAGCTGAGATCCTTGACTCATACCAGCACACCATCCTGGGCTAAAAAGATCATCCAAGGATGATGGTAAAAGGCTATGCACAATCTCTGGCAATTCATATGGTGAGGCACTTGTGGTCAAGAGAAAGACAGATTGCCCCTGTCAAGAGCTTGAACTTCTACTCTTGTGCCATTCTCCCTTTTCCTCACTCTATAAAAGGTTATTGGAAATCAAAAGGTTATTTCAACTAGCATAGTAATACCAATATTCCTCCACAACCTGTTTCCTAGAGATCTTATAAGGAAATGGGGTCTGGCTTCCCAAACAAGGAGCCTTGCTTGACTGGCTGCTGACAATAAATCAGCTTTACCTTTGGCTTCAGTGACTTCCAGCAGCATTTTGGAATGCCACCGTGCTAGGACAGCAAGGTTGTCCTGAAAGCTTATCATCCTGACTGGCCACATCAATTGTACAATTAAAGGTTTCCCCTCATGGCAAGACCTCCAATTTGTGTTGGGGTGATTTGAAGGCTAAATACTGTGAATAAACAGAAAATTTGGCTTTGCAGATGGTGCCAGAGGAACTGACAGAGCATCTTTTCTCTATTGCTGTCTTTAGGTCTGTCAGTGTTTTCTTTAACCTTTGAGCAAACACAAACTACTGACAAGTATTTTGTCAGTCATTGCACAATGGCTTTTCCTCAGCATATAATGAAATTCAATGTTAATTTTTTCAGGAACTAACATAGAAAGTCTCCTTTCTGTGGGAGTGCAACACTGGTCTATATCAGGAAAGGAAAAGGATGCTCTTTTGGAGAAAGCATAATGACTACTGAGAATATGTGGGCTTTTTAACAGCTTTGTCATAGCTGTTCTGCTTCTGATCATGAACAGATCATTTAGATCTGCCTCCACAAGACTGTTTGACTCCCAGAGCCTTTTGCTACTCTACATGTTAAGTCTTCCCATCAGCAAAACCAGACACAACCTCTTCATGTTTCTGTCAGTTGGGATAATAATTGTCTGTGGTTTAGGAAGCCCATCCTGAGAAACTTTCAGCCTGCCTTAAGATACATCTAGAACTTCTGAGAGGGATTTTCAGACACCTTGGGCAGTGTGTGTCAGAGCTGACCCGTACAGAAGAGTCACAGTTGCACGGTTCAAAAACAACAAAGCTTTTTGAGAGCTTTTAACTAAGAGGTAAGACCTGAACCAAGGCATCAGCTAACGGGATCCATCTACAGGGTACACACATAAATGTGTGTGAATATAGTAATTTGTGTGAGTTCCTTACTACCAATATATTTATTTTTTTCACCAACAAACTCAGATGCTGTATATTTAAACAGGTCTACTCCGCTGTAGCACGAGTGGAAAAGAGTGAGAAAGGAGATGACTACAACTCGCCTGCCTACAGCAGCATGTTTTAGAGCCTCTTACCTTGACATGGTGTATCAGGTGCTCAACTTCATTCACTTTATAGGTCTCTATTCCCAACTCTTTGGATAACCGCAGGAGACGATTCTGTGTTGGCCCCACGTAAGCTCCTCCAAGGTCCACGTATTTGACTTGCTTATTCTAGTTTATTGTGCATAAAAGGGAAAGAAAAACCCAAACAAGTCAGTAAGTCCTTTGTAAATAGCACACAAGTTAAAAGAGCAATCCAGAGGAATGAAGTGAAATTAAACACTCCCAGAGTATTTTGGCTAAGATTGCTCTCCCCCTGGAAAAACATAAATGCTTTGGTGGAGTTCTGGTGTGGTCATTACTGAGAATCTCAGATTATGAGTTCCTAAATAGCTTGGCAGGCCCATTGCTACAGGCCTTAAACAAACATGAGAGGAAAGAGCCCGACAAGCAGAGAGAGGATAGAGAGAGACATGTGTGCAGCTCTTGCTCGGTTTGGCATCTCAACAATGACTAGTTTAAAACAGACTGTCCCAGGACGCAGCACGAGCAAGATTCTCTGACGAGCAGGGTGGGAGGGGGGTTTCCCAAGTCGAGGTAGAACAGAAGGTCAAGTAAAGGGAAACATCCTGGTTCTAGTTCCCAGCCACTTCCCCAGCCTACACCACTCCTCATGGGGCTTGTTAAGGTTTAGCTCAAGGCTCTTCACAGCACGGTTGACCTCATGGATGTTTTTTCACAGAGATTTCAATAGTGTCTCTCCCTAGGAAATTACTTTGAAACTTAACTCATCACATTCTCCTTACCAGATCGATGACTCCACACCCTGCAGATCACACAGAAATATTCCGTCTCCACCATCATGCCAGTCTTTCCCTTCTCTTGCTGTTAAAATATCGGGAAATTTCCCACCTTCTAGTACTCTAAGAGATCTTCCCCTTATATGTACAGTATCTACTCTAAGTATGTATATGTAGAATAAATGGGTTTGGAGATAATTACCCTTACGGTGAAAGTTCTTCCACCAACCCTGTCATTGGCTTCCAGCAACACCACATTCAAGCCTGACTCAGTCAGCAGTTTGGCTGCTGAGAGACCTAAAAGACAAAAAGAAAACCAAGTAAAGAATACTTCTGTATATGCATCCCGTGGCTTCCACGACTTGACATGTAAAAACCCTCATGACTATCCGTCCAAATCCCAAATTGTTCATTCAAACACTATGACGGGGGGTGAGGTGGAATTAAAAAAACTAAAAAAGCAATAATCATTAAATGAAGCTGAAGCCATGTTTAAAACAGTTTGTGGTCAAAATTTACATGTGCTGAGCAAGTTTTGCACCACATGCTCAGCAATTCTGATGCATAAGCCAGCACTTGTTATGACAGTCATCCAACCATGCAGAGAACTTGCTGTTTGTAAACAGAAAGCTGTCTTCCTCAACATGTCATCTTTTATAGCCCAAACAAATAAACAAAAACCAAACAAAAACCAAACCAACCAACCAAATAAAAAGGAAGTTTTATTAGGACTATCCTAAATTTCAGAAGTTTTCCTGAAACTTGTTCTACGTCTCTGCTTTCCAGTTGAGAATATTTTAAACTGCAACGGTGACGTTCCCACACAGTCAGGTAGGTCACAGGTTTCATCTCCAGAAGAGCACATGGTCTGATTTAGAAGAAACAGAATGTGCACTTGTGCAAGACCAGAAGAAGAAAAAAATATAGGTTAATCTACTCCATAAAAGTGTTTGACTCCTCATCCATTTTCTTCATACACTTTTATTTCCACCTTGAAATTTTTGGAGCTGAGACACCCAAGTGAGGGACCAATAAGAATAGGATAATAAGAACAGGGAACATGTCACTTTAGTTCTGATGCCATAAATCCTCATAAATGCAGAGGAAAATATTAGCTCTGAGCCCTGCAGCAAGTGTGGCAAGCTGCTGTGGGAATGAAGGAAATTTGAAAGGGTGCACATGGAGGGATTACAGTCTGAAACCTCTCAACTTCTTAAGATCATCTCTTGCCTTTTCCTTCAGCACATAAACTGAGACTGGAATAAGCTGTGGTGCTGACTTTGGTCACGTGTGAGTGAATTTCTAGTGGGACGACACGAGTTAAATTCTAGTGGGTTGCATCATCCTCTTGAGCCAATGAAGGGGTTGAATGAAGTTCAGCAACGGGCCAGGCTGGAAGCCTCACTCGTACATCATGATTTATCCTTCGTGGCTCTCTGCCTTGTTACCATGAGAATGCAATCAGTTCTCTCTGTGTGTCCCAGCACACGCAGTTTTCCAGGAGCTGTGCACGCAGATCGTTCCAAGCACAGGGCAGCCACGGAACAAATGGCAAAAGCACCGGGAGGAAAAACTGATGGCCAGAGATAGCATGGCAGGACTGAACGAAACTATAATGAAGGAAGTATAGCTGTCCTGGACAGAGGCTACAGAACACTCTGGTCATCAACCAGTGGACTGGGAGTAGGAGAGCCAGGTCCCATTCTCAACCCTGTATTGAAACTGCTGCACTGTGCTGGTTAAACCACTTAAGGTCTTTATTTGCCCATCCAAAAAAAAAAAAAAAAAAAGAAAAAAAGAGAGAGAANTTTCCCCAAAAAAAAAAAAAAAAAAAAAAGAAGAAAAGAGAGAGACAGTGGTGCAGATCTATCCACCTACTGGATTTTACCTTTTCTAAAGAAAAGCTGCAGATGTTTCCATTAAAAGATCATACTGTCCTGTTTCTATTTCTAGCTTCATGGGCTTATTTATCTCATGTTTTCACGTAAGTGCCAGTGAGAAAACCAGCAATGAAACTGATAAAGGTCTTTCCATACTTTCTACTGAGGAAATTATATTGCAAAAACATCTGGCTGGATCAGTGGCCTTGACTACACTCACAAATATTTGAAGATACCAAGGAAGAACATAATACAGTCATGATATGTAAACATGGACCACCCCTTCAAAGAACATGCAAAGAGAAATTGGTTTCTGGAGGAAAAATAGACAACAAAGCTCCTAATTAAATCTAGCTTATCAGGTAAAGAAAAAAAAAGTTTCTTTTCAAAAAAGAAACATTTCAGTTAGGAGAGGATCGATAGTAGTTATTAATAATTTACAGAACGAATACACAAACTGAAGGCTGCTGTCACTCGTGGGTTTCTGCTGTCTTATCATGCTAACAGGTATTGACTAATCAATTAATAGTATTCAGTTACCAACAATGATTAAGGGATATGAGATTTGACCTTCTTTATTAAAATCTAATGAATAAACATTTCAGTACAGCTGGGAACAAAAGCAGTTTATTCCCAGGAGCTGAACAAAAAGAGAAGTTTATGAAATGATAACTCTCTAGACTCAACTGAAATGCAGCTGATTTGTAGCCCAGATACCACTCTTTGTTTCCCCCTGAAACTTTCAACCACTCTATTTCATCTACCTATTTATTCCCTGTTGTTTATTTTGTGGCACATGCCACCTTTCCCCCAGACCCACACATTCACAGATAGACCTGTTTCTAGATAACAGTTTGCTCTTTCCTCATGCAAAAACAAAAAACCAAAACACTGTTGAGGGTGGGATGAGGCTCATTGATATCTCACTGCCCCACCCATGCCCATCCTCCAGCAGACCTGATCTCTGCAGAGGGAGGGATGTCTCCTTGGGGCTTGGCTCTGTAGGACAAGATGCTACAGGGTTCCCACACTAAGCACACCCTGGCCACTTTAGTTCAAGGGCTGGTGGTCCACCTGCCCCTCTCACCCACATCACAGCTCTGGTTTTGCTCCAAAGTTTGCTGGAGAAATTAAGCAGATAACTGCTGACAGTCAGGGACCACAGCCAGCCTCTCGCTTCTCCTACCCCTCACCACAAACACGTAACAGCAAAAAGATGGAGGAAGCACAGGCAGAGGCTCAGGAGGGTCAGATGGCACAGCAAAGGACCAGAGTAGGTCTCACAGCACTCACAGTGCAGGATAAGGTGAGACTGCTGTGACAAATACCACAGTGCAGTGCAATGTTGTCAAGTGGGAATATTGCTGTTTTGGTATCTCACACATCTGGAGCTACAGCACTGCCACATCACTCTGTACTTGTTCCCTGGAGCTGGGCCCAAGACCCCAAATGGGCTCTTGGGCTGGAGCCAGGTAACAGTGAGAGGACTGGATGCTGCTGAGGGAGAGCTCTGAGTCAAAGTGATACGAGGACAGATAAGGCACCAGAACAGCAACAAAAGCATATTAAAATGGAAATGAATACTAGGACAGGAATAGTGGGGCAGGAGGTTGAGGTTTGCTTTTTAGAAACTAACAATTGCTGCAGGAAAACCCCTACAAACCACAGCCTCTTTTCTGGGCAAGAGTCAGAGTGGCCTCTCTGTGCCTGATACCCCAACTGCCAGAAACAGAGCAGGCACGATGCCTGTGAAGCAAAGCCTGGACAAATCTGTCATACATGATGCAAGATCTCCTCTTGAGAAGTTTAACCCTTCACAAGTTTCATATTTCAGCACTGCCTCTGGCTTACCTGCACTCTCTTGCACATCACTAACAAAAGGCCCATTCCTCACAAAGAGGCAAACAGTCACATTCAAATGTAAAGGTCATTTAAAAACTGTGACTGATGCTGTTATTATTCCTATCTCTTACACTGTTTTGTCATCCACTGGCATCTTTCCCTCCTTACCAAGAGCATTTCAACAGAATAAGATATGAATTGCAATATAAGGGCTCAACCACTTTTGTTCACCACAGAGGAAAGGAGTCAGGCCCAGTTTACACTGCAGGTCAGCTTTCTTCAAGGGGCAACAGAGAGCCCCATGTATACACAGATGCATCAGAAAACATAAGCCTCACCTGCAGTTCTACTCAAAGAACTCATAAGCAGTTAGTCGATTCAAAGACCAAAGAAGCAAAGATGATTATTTGGATCCCCAGACTGAAAATACCACTGTACTTAGAGATGCTTAACCAGGCAAGCCTTCACCTGTTCCCATAGCAACCCGGTACCCAACTGCAGCAACCCAGAGATACTGGCAAGAGATTGCCTCCCCCAGAATCTTGTAACACAAGGTCAAGTCACGAAAAACATTTCTTCATTGTACAGCACGCTGCATCCACACAGATATGACTCAAACATCACAATGTCAAACCACCAAAATAATTATTTCACCTGCAGTTCCAACTTTTTTCTTGTCTGATGGCTCTGTATCTGCTAACCACCTTAAATTGCACTGTTTGATTAAACAGCTTCATTACAACCTCACTTTCTAACATTAACAGTTTCCTTATCCTGAGAGAACGACTAATTCACATTTTTTTAAAATTTTTTTTAAACAGAAAATCTTAAATTTCTGTGCTAGGGCAGAGTCCAAACTGATATTTCACAGAATCACAGAATCATTAAAGCTGAAAAATACCTCCAAGATGAAGCCCAACCTGTATTATATATCTATATTTATGTTTGGATCATATATATTTGGATTACATATAATATATATATATATATATTAAAATATACTTCAAAGTATTTTTTAGATAATCTAATGTGTTTGATTGTAGGGCTTCACTTTAGTCCACCTGGGGGTCAGATGAAAAATTTGACTCTTGTCACATTTATCAATGCAAATATAGAGATAATAAATATATTTTAAAAATATATATTGAAATTTAATAACTGATTCCAGTCTGATTCTGCCTGGAATCAGCAATTTTACTGAAACATTCCTTTAATCTTAGCAGTTCCACAAAAAAATCACTAGAAAGGACATAACTGGAAATTGCATCTCTGAAAAGCTGTAAATTTCTGAAGGCATTCCTGCAGTTCCTGTTGCACTTTCTCTGTATTATTCAGTATTTTATTATGTTCCTCCATATTTATTATCTCCACTGTAAGAATAAAAAAATCACTGCTCTCATTTATATAATCATAAAAATCATCTACAAATTCTAAATTTAAACTCATGTAAGGAGCAAAGGAAGTCTCTAAGACACAGGCATTCAATTAATAGCTTCTAAAATGGCTGGCAAAAAAAAAATGTTCACTCTGTAACCTTAAAAATTTCTCTCTTTGACTAAAATCATGCACTGAGCAGGAAGAAATGCTGTCATCCTACTTGTACTGTACCAACCTGCAGGTCTTACTGCAGAACTCGCATGTCTCACACCTGAGCTTCCTTCAGCTCATGAAATTCGCCTGCACTTTTCTCTCCTCTGTATTTATTTTGACACAAAAGATACGTTTACAAAGCACTGCCCCGGGGAGGTTTAACTTTTGTAACCGATGCCAGACTTGGACTGGGCACACAAACATCAGCTGCACAAGCAGATTAAAAACATTCAGCACCTAAAAGAGGCAAGGAGCTGTTTTTTACCTTTGTGCCTCCACGGCTTGGACATTACACCCTGCACTGGTCTAGGTAACTGCTGACAGCACGCCCCTGACATGACTTCTTCGAGCACGGGTTTACACCTGTTTTTTCTGGGTATGTGCAGGTGCAGCAGCCACACTGCAAGTTGTCCTCCAGGCAGCCAGCTGGAAAACTCAGGCACGTCTGCATGAGAAGTGTCTGCCATGGCATACCTTGTAAATAAAGCCAAAACTGACGAGTTCCTTACAGGATTTTTTTTTTTCCTTGTTCTCAACCTGTTCAGCCTCATCTGAATCACTGTCTGCAGAGTCCTCAGGTAACAGATGCTCCCTTACGCAGAGCCAGTGGGCAGAGAAGCCACAGCACCTTGATGGGGTCCAGAGCAATAAACAAACATAGCACAAGACACGAGGATCTGTCACAAAATGCACCTTGGAAATGGCACAATAATGCTTAGCCTGCAGAAAAAGCACAGTCCTCTGCCCTGGGGTTAATGGAGAGATTGCGGGATGTAAAAATGTTTCACAAGACTGACAGCAAAAAAAGGAAACATACCAAAATTGATTATACATGAACAAGTAAGAGTTGAGTTCGGGTCACTAAGGCAGATGAAATCAAGTATTTCTTAGTGTAAGTATTCAAAAATACTAGTCAGAACGTGTTTATCCATGGACATTTAATATATTGAAGTAGTTGCTTTAGAAATCTCAACCTTTTGTATTCTTCTAGTCAATCTTGAGTCTAAGTCTCATTTTGATGAGAGGGGCCAAGAATTTCATTTTTTCTCTAAATGAAAGTGCTTAGTTTAACAAACAAAACAAAAAAACCCAACCAAACAAAAACAAACAACCAAACCCAAAATCCAAACCAAACAAATACAAAACCAAAACAACAAAACACTAAACAAACAACCAACAAATACATAACACACACACACACACACACACACACACACACACACACACACACACACACTGATTTATCTGAAATATCAAGGGAAAAAACAGCAAAATTTGTCAAAACCCATACAAACTTAGAGAAGCTGGTATTGCTGTGGGATCAAATGGGAAATACAACTTCCCTCGCTATTAGATGTCTTCATACAGTAACCCTTACCCACCATCTCTGGTATACATGCAAAATACATACAGCAAATAAAGGAGTTTGGCCAAAACTGTTGCACTGTAGCAAATGAAACAAAATCCATCTGTCTTAACACTGCAGAAGAACATTTGAGGAGAACACCTTTGTTAGTGGTCACGCACAGTTGCAGTGTTTGAACTAAGGCAATAAGAAGAAACAAAGAGGAATATGCCCCAAGCAGTTGAGGTAAATTTTGGCAAGAGAAAATACTCCCTCAATAAGGAAGTGCATTTCTAGTATGTAAAAATCCGACCAGTTAATGGAAGAATCCAGTTTGCTGTTGTTTAGACATAATTATTCTAAAATTCCCATAAAATACAAAAAAAATAAAAATGTGCCCACAACATCCTGTCAGTTCGATGCCATCAGCACTGAACATTCCACTGGGACACTGAAGGGATGGAGGGCTGGACCAGACAAAAGGCACACTCTCACGCACAGCTAAGCAGCCATTTTGCACCTGTGGGCTTTCTCCTTCATTTTCCACAGCCTCCTTATTGCATTGCTATGCTAGAAACTGCAATTTAATAGCATTGGTTTTGTTTGTGCTCTAATGAACACAATCCAATTACTGCTCCGCCACTGAGAGATCGAACCTGGCGCTGGTCACCTCTACCTCTGCCACTCATCATTAGCCAGCTAAAATGTTTTAATTGAAATAATGGCTTGGGACAATGATGCCTGTAACACATTACAGAAAAAGGACTGCAAGTAAAATAAAAGAACAAAGCAGTAACAACAAAAAGAACAAAACCAACACTGGCCCACGGTCTGGGGGAGTTAAGGTGGTATCAGCTTGTTTCGTAAGGTTCCTCACATTATGGGAAGGTCACGGAATATTGCCTTTGTGAAGAACACCTTGCCTGCAGGGTGAAGGTAACCTTTTAACTTCCCTAATTTGGGCCAGCTTTACAATGGTACTTTTCATATCTGACCCAATCTTGTGGGAGAAAGATACAAAAATTACAGTTCAGAACCTAAAACAATGGTAGAGCTGGGCCTCTGTAAACCGGCACTACTGGTAATGCCTTACCTCCACACTCTAAACAGTACAGTGAATGGTATCAAAGCAACTCTTTTGATCTAAGTATTTTGGCCATGGGGGAAGATACTCTCTCTTCCTAAACTGTATCATTGTGCTGCAATTCATGCCATCGAAATGAATATAATTCACCTAAAACATTACAGAACTTAAGAAAATAAAAAACTTGCAGTTTCAGAAACCCCAAGGAGCAAAAAAAGACATTATCAATCTGACTACCTGCTTAAAATATACATTTACTTAAAATATTTGTACAAAGGACATAACATTTTTGCCTAGGATACAGCACTCTATGAGCAAATATAATTTATTTCTGTTTGCATTTCATTGTCTAGCCAAGACAATGAGCTTTTCTGTCTGAGCTCTAATTTTGTAACCTTGGCACCAAGGTCAGTATGAGCATCCCCATGAGTTAATGGGACTTCATGTGAGCATAAACTCTAATCTCAACTTTCTGTGATCTCCTCTCCCTGAAAGTGCTCACAAATGATTCATCCACGGTGCAGGGAGCAGTATTTATTAAGCAGAGTTCTTAAAACCAACATGAAAAACATTCAGTCTCCTTTTGTCCCAGGCACTGCAGTTGGAAAAATGTTACAGAGCCTGGAAGACAAAAATGAGATGAGCCAAGTTGTGAGGCCTTAAGCCCAAGAAGCCCTGCCAGGCATGGGATGGGACAACTTTTTGTGCTTGGGTGGAAACCCAACAGCTTTCGTACAGTGGTGCCCAGGCTCAAGCACTGAAGCCACAGCTGTTTTGACCAGCTTGTTTCCACTGCACTTTTACATTTGAAGTATCCAATGAAACTTCAGATTGGCAAAACTGGGCACTCCAACTTTTGAAAGGTTGGGTATTTCTAGTATCAATCATTTACTCAGTGATCTGCTTATTTTATGGACTTGTCATGTCTTACACATGGAGCAGAACACCCATTCAATGCCCACCTCACACTTCAAAAGGAAGAGTCAGAAGTCTGCTTCTAGGCCCCAGTCAGGTAAAAAAACCCCCACCAAACCCCAACACATTCTGCATGTCCTTTGTTATGACTCCAGGATACACTGAAGAGCTAATTTCATTATTATTATTATCTTCATCATCTGTACTCCAGTATTACCTCATGCCTTCATTCTCAGGGCCCCCTCTCTTCTAGTTTACAACCTAGGTTGCCTCAAAGCACAATAGACAGAGGAAAGAAACAAAGGAGATAAAGAGAACTGAAAGCACTACGACAAACAGATCATAGCACTGGAACAAATAAAGCTGAGCACGATGAACTGCCTGAGGCACTATACAGGCAGTTTACTAAAAGCATCCTTTCGGGCATTACTATCACGAAGAGATACACAAGTAAAGAAAATGCCAGCCAGATTTACTCTGAAGAAGAGTTTTGCCTTCCATACACAGCAATGGGGGGGGGGTTAAGACTAAGCTACACTTGGAAAATGTTGCAAAATTATGCAACAGTCACCTCAGAAGATAAATGCTTATCTGTTTTGCCAAGTCATGCATGTTCTCAAGCAAAGAATTCATTTTTTTAGTCCCCTGAGAAAAGTAAGTGCTCAAAATATATGATCGAATAGAAGATGTGAACTTACAAAACACTACCATTTTGATTTCTTGACATTAAAGAATAGCCTGCAATTTCCCAGATTCCTCAGTATCAGACGACTCACAGGCATCCACCTAGAGGTCACTTTTGTGCGACAGCAAAGCCCAGCAGAACCACCATGCCCTCATTCCATGGCTGTCCATTTTGTTCCATGTTACTTGATCTTTAACTAACGATTTTCACCCAGTTGCTCCTAATAATTACAGATTATATCAAGCATATCCCAAATAGCCATGCCTCAGTGACTCTTTGGAAGTTCCTATCATCATCACCATAGAGTCACAGAATATTAAGGGGTTGTAATGGACCTTAAAGATCACCCAGTCCTAACCCCTCCTGCCTTGGACAGGAACATCTCCCACTAGACCAGGTTGCTCAAGGCCTGATCCAAACTGGCTTTAATACTTCCAGGGTTGGGCCATTCACAGCCTCCCTGTTCCAGTGTCTCACCACCCTCACCATAGCCCACATACACAAGTAGGTACACACACACACACACACACACACACACACAGAGGCTAAATTGTAAAGCTTACAAGGATTTGTGCACATTTTATCTATTTTGAACAACTGAAAAATGAAGACGAGCCCTGCCACTTTGCAATTAACCAGCTCATTGCTGGTAGCCCAAAAAGACCACTTCACCTCTTGACAGCCAGCTCATGATGAAGCATTCCCTGGCTGAGATACCAAAGCCTGAGAACACACATGCCATCCAGAGAAGCCCAAAAGAGAACCACTAACTAAGACTTTTAAGCAACTGTCTTCCAACCATCTCTAAGTGCAGGCAGGAGGAGGTTTGAGTCAAACACCTCATGAAAACACCAGTGCTATGAAAGAAAAATGCTACCGTTAGAATTCTACCATTCTGATAGAATGTATGGGGGAAAAAAAGGCAAAGGAAGCATAGAGGGAAAGATAATTATCTAAGGTATAAAATGAAAGCATTTACACTCTTTCCCTTCCTCATTTGTCCCCACTATTTAGCATAACTCACTGATCCAGCCTCTGGCCCAGCTGCCTCATAAAAAATTAACTCATATTTGAAGAAAAGAGGTGTCTTGCTCCAACACTGAATACATTCAAAAACAGATCTATCACTCCAGCAGAAATTATTCCAGTTTATATGCAAGCTATCCATGCAATCCAGGTAATCATGACGCACAGCACGAACTGACAGTTTGATCAGCAGTTGCCATGTGCAGTCAACTGAGCAGACTGCATTCAATGTTCTATGTATGAAGTATACCATCAAGGTAAAGACCAGCTGGCTACGAAGGCATCATTCCTCCCCATCCTCCTCACTTCCAGCTGTGTAGAAACTGAAAAACGTGAAGAACTTGAAGAGTATAAAGTAATATCTTTAAGATAAGCAGGTTTAAAATTCATCAGAACCTTGGGGAACTCGGTAACCACTCGAAACATGAAGCCAGGTCACCACCACAACCTAATCTTTGTAACTCTAAGATGCCAGAGACTAATGAGCCACAGACAGACTCTCCAGTGTTAAAAATTAGTGCATCTATGATGTATTTTGCCAAATACACCAATTACTAGAAATAGCTCACGAGGCCTCAAACTTTCTAGACTGGACCATCCATTCTTCCAGGGACGGTTTGCACTTGGCATTCCCCCATCCTGTCCCCTCCCCTCTCTTCCTCTACACAAACACATAAGACCCCCTACAAAAATCCTGACGCTCATCATTTCCTTGGGCCATTCCCTGCTCTCCATCCACAGCTGCTACTGCTCCTGAGGCCACCAAGATCCCACCCCTCCTTACACTAAGTCCACGCAGTTGAGTCCTGTGGGGCTGTGGGTAGCACAGGGATGGCAGCCCCATGTTTTTTTGGGAGGTGGGAACATGTCTGGCAATGAGGCAGCACAAAGGAGGACAGGGGACAGAAGAAGAGACAGAGAGGAGAAGAAATTCATTAGGAAGAAATTCTTTACAGAGAGGGTAATCAGACACTGGGATGGGCTGCCCAGGGAGGTGGTGGGTTCTCCCTCCATGGAGGTTTTGAAGATGAAACTGGATGTGGCACTGAGTGCCATAGTCTGGTAACCGCAGTGGGAGTGGATCAAGGGTTGGACTTGATGATCTCCAGGTCCTTTCTAACCCGTCTGATTCTGTGATTCTGTGAAATGGGGAGAAGTAACAGATGGATTGAATTCCTTTGGACAGCTTTGTCCCTACAAATGCTTCACTCTCATTCTCCTTGGAAGCCTGCTCTTCCCATAAATAATCATTATCTCTTGACTAAGTCAATGCAACTCCTCTCTGGCTTGAGAGGCACTTTCTCCTTTATTACTAACTTATCCAGAGCTCAGGGTCTCTCCAAATGATACAATTATGACCATTCTTCTTTCTGTTCCCTTACAGCACTCCAGCCCCAAATACTGGGGCTCATAATAATGGTTTGTGGAGCAAATACAGCTTTCCCAGTGACTTCACACTGATGTTTCTTTCAAGCAAGATGTTTAAACAGAAAACTGACAGGACAGAGAAGGCTGTGCAAAATACAAATGCATGGGTGGGTGACTTAAAAGAATGCTACACATTCATGGTTTACATACCAACGCTCAGTAGTGTACCCTCACTGACCACTGAAAGCAGCAAAAAAACCTTTAAACGATAATTATGTTAACATTACAAAATTATAAACCTCAGACACAAATCAGTCCATAAGGAAAAAAGACTACCGAATTAGACAAATGATCACATTTTGACTAACCATCTTACAAGGCAGAAAGCACATTAATATCTGACACAATTTTACAAGAATGAAGTAGGTTATCAGCCCAGAAGGAAAGTCATGTTAAGTTCAAAAACGGCTATATAAAAATTAAATGACTGAAACTGTAATGAGATTAATGGAATTTCCTCAAGAAACTGAAGCAAAGATGAAGCTTTGGAGTACTCAACAGAGGAGAGGCATTGACCTGTTGTAGCAGGCCCAGAGGAGGATGGTCAGAGGGATGGAACACCTCTGCTATGAGGAAAGGCTGAGAGAACTGGGATTGTTTAGCCTGGAGTAAAGAAGGTTCTGGGAAGACCTTGTAGCACCTTCCAGTACCCAGAAGGGCCTTGTATGAAAGATGGGGAATGAATTTTTAGTAGGACCTGTCATAATAAGATGAGGGGTCATGGTTTTAAACTGAAAGAGGGCAGATTCACATTACATAGAAAGGAAGAGATTTCTTTCAGTGAGGGTGGTGAAACACTGGAACAGGTTGCTGAGAGAGGTGGTGGGTGCCCCATCCCTGGAAACATCCAAGGTCAGCTTGGATGGGGCTCTGAGCAACCTGATCTAGTTGAAGATGTCCCTACTCATTGCAGAGTGTTGGACCTTCAAAGGCCCCGTCCAACGCAAACTAGTCTGTGACTGTGATTCATCAGGAATGATGACTGATTCCAGAAACATAACTGAGTGCTTCGTGAGCACATCAAGACACATTCTCTGTAAAGCAAAATCAATGGAAGGTCTTCAATCCACCAGGGCACTGCTCAGAAAACTTTTAGAACCAGTATAAACTTCACTATGATATCAGTGCACCCCGAGAAATAACTGCTACAGAACTGAGCCAACACAAAGGCAAGCGACTCCTGTTCTGGGAAGGGGCAGTGAGACAATGTGGCTTTTTAATCTTTAAACAACAGAACTACCTAACTACAGTTGTCAGTTGTGCTACAGAGAAGGAAACTGTGCCAGTGGGAAATATGCCAAAACCACGCAGATTGTTTACATACAGAATAATAACTTCTGAAGAAAAAAAGCTTTCTCAATTGATTAAATTAAGCATGAGACCTGATTCACTGTCATTAGCTGCTGTGTAAGATATATAAATACAGAGGAAACTCTGCTCTATATTTATCATACCACAAGGAAGTTTACCTCTGGGACTATCAGGGCTGTATAAGCCCACATTGCTCAGGCTGCCTGCTTAGGCAGAGCAAACATGACTACTTAGCTTTTTGGCACAGTCTGCCACCTTTTGATAAGACTACCTCCACTCACCAGCTGAGAATACCCTTGTCAGCAAACTCCTAACAGTCTTAGACAGCCTGAACACTCCCAGGATGGAGCCAGAGCAATGGGCTGCTCATCACAGCCACTACAGGCTGACTACTGGCACCAGACTGTCACTGAGGTGAACAAAATGTTGATATTTGCTGGAGACTGACACTATGGTCACTCACTACAGCACGTGTTTCTTTAGAATTACTCCTGTGCTTGATGATGCCAATGACTAAAATGAGCAAATCAAAATTCACAATTACACAGAAAGCAGTCTTTCGTCAATCACTTGATGCTACAAGAAAACTGAAGAAAGAAAATAAGTAGGCAAGGAGAAAACACAGAGGATGGAGACAGAGGATGCAGGTCCACATCTGCGGTCAGGATGACCAAGTAAATTATTTTTAACTGTGTCTTCATGGAATAAGAGCACAAAATCAAAATGCTTACTCTTTCCATGTCACCACCTTTGATCAGCTGAACTAAACATTTACAAAGACGGAAAATTTGAAGTGCCCATGCTAGCAAATAGTGCAGAACATCAGATGTGCAGAGTAAAACAGTGGTGTCCTGAATACCCATTATCCATACCATATGCATGAAAGGGGCTTTATTCAGACTAGCTCTTGTATGGCCCTACAGGGGGCCAATCGCACTAGGGCTTGGAGCTCAAAAGGTGAGATCCTACAATCTTCCTCTTTGGTTGGTCTCATGCAAAAAGGAATCCTCCAAGCCTTCTCTGTTGAGGCACATGGTAGAACAGTAAGTAGGGTCAACCAGAAGATGTGTGCCAGGGACACACTTGGTCTGAACCAAGACACTAATACAAATGAACACCTACCCGTTCCCCACAGTGTGATTAGATTGACAAATCCCAGCAACTAAAACCACCCCTGTAAGTGCTTGTCCAAGAAAACTATGCACCGAACTTTCTTACAAAGAGCTTTCAGCCTCTCCTGTTTCTAATCTTGTTTGTAAAAAAAAAAAAAATATGCAATTCAGCAGTACAGGTAAGAAAATCCTGTGCACCTTTCAGTTTGTAACCCTTACATCTACTGCTAGACACACGCTTTGATTCTCTACCAGTTATTTCCAATATTAGCTTCCCAGTAATTCTTTGCCCAAAATTTTACCATCCTAACTTACCCTTTTTGGCCCTTCCAAAGTGATTTTTCCATTTTGTTGAACAGACTGAATGAACTTTCCCTAATAACACTCTTTCATAATGGTTAAATAAGCTAATGGAAAAGCTTTCCTTAATGATGCATCACTCTGAGCCTTGTAAGATGAGATGGCTCCTGCAGGTAAACTGGGAAGCTTCTTATCAAATCAACTTTCAGACCAATTAGGAGGTATCAGACAGTGAATTACAAGTGCTGTCCCTGCTGCCTAGGCTACCAAACTATTTCACAGCATTATGCAGCTGCTTTCTGTTCTATTTACTGTGCACTGCCAAGTTTTTCCCGTGAAATATCTAGAAGTCAAATGGAGGCTCCACCAAACTGCCACATACTCCCTCACAGTAGCCATGAGAGTAGATGAATGCAAAAAGAACAACTCCCTGATGGCAGATACAGAGACAGGGGACTGAAAATGTGAGCCAAGAGCTTCATCAAGTAAACTGACAGGAAACTTGTCCTGGATTCCCTTTGCCACAGCGCATCCCAGAGATATGGATGGTATCCCACGGAGAGGGTCAGAATCCTCCCACAGATGTATCCACTCTGGTTCATCATGCACAGCTATTCCACCCATGCCCATCACCTGTTTTGGTCTGGGTTTTTTTCTTCTCCAAAGGGGCACCTAGCATAGGACTCCCAGACTAGAAATGCTCTCCAAAAACATAGTGCCTTATTTAGCAAAGTATCTTTTCAAATGAAGACTAGTGAGACACCGTAAATTACTCCCAGAGAGCAAAAAAACCCAAGTATCTACTGAAGATTATGCATCTTGTCTACAGTTTTCTTACAACATGTCCTGGTTTTCTTTTAATTTTTTTTTTAAAATTGTTTTTAAAAAATTGTTTTTAAAATTTTTTGCCCTCTTCATTTATTTTAAAACAGATACAACACCTTCAGATAACAGCCCCCAAAATACCTGGTCTGGGGTTGTGTTTGGGTGTTTTAGTTTGTTTTTTATTTTGGGGGGGTTGGGTGTTTTGGTTTGGTTTTTACTTGAAAACAAAAGAAGGAAAGAGGTTCCCATGGCAAAAGCTGGGACAGGAAGGCACTTTTGAAAACATGTGGAGAAAGTCTTCCAACAAAATCTCTGAACAGAGTCCAAGATTTTATTTGAAGAAAATTTCTGTCATCAGCATCTCAATTAAGAAGATAAACAAGTTTGATGACATAACTTCATAGTTTTCTAATACTTGTTTTGACCCTCATGCTTGAGGAGCCCTTCAAAGAAAAAGAGACAACTAAGCAAAGAAAAGAACCTGTTATGATGCAAGTTCCAGCTCTATGAGGGCCTGTTATGCTTTTGATCTTAATATTCTTTAGTACAAGGCATACTGCACACAGTGTGTGAATAAACGTTTTCATATATGCTTTTTTACACTGGGAAATTTTCCTTTAAAATGTTTCTTTTTAAACTATACCATTCACAAGATATTTCATGGACTTCTGCTGAAGTTTTACCCATAAACCAGAATCTACTCCTTAGTAAATCCTGCTGTTCCTCAAAGGTCTTCGTTATCGTAAACTCTATTGAGACTGTCTGACATCTGCAGAAAAACCACAGACCATTTCTTTTAGACTTGAAAGAAATTAAGAGTAATTTTGAGTAGATCTTCATTACATAAAATTAAAATTAGTCAGTTCTTCAGTTTTATTGTTTCCTTTTATCAAACCTCCAATAAAGGACACTAAAAATGATTCAGCAAAGGAAGTGGCACCTTCAAATAAAAGATCAGTGCCTTCAGAGGAGAACAGTGACTGGCAGGGTCGTGAAGGCCTGTGCGCTGCTATTCCATTACCTGGTTCTTTCACTCTTTAAATTTTAGACCCTGCTGATCACATCTGGATAAAAAGACAGACAGAATCGTTGCCAAGAAGGGTCCGAGTTCTCAAACGGACAGCTTGCACTAACCTAAAGGAACAAACAGAATACAGATAGCCAAGTGGCAGCTCTGTGACATGTTTGTTTACATCCTCACGCTGGCACAGCACCTTTTTGTTTGCTCTGCAATTACCTGCTTTGCTGACGGCTGTAGCCACCAACTCAAGCACACCTGAATGTCACAAGAGCTTTCTGCTCTTCTACAAGGTGTGCACCGATGCCTTCCTCACCCAAAGGCAGCAACCACAGAGTCTCAGTCGGCTGCAACTCAGGCAGCTCAAAATCTGTGACCTTCTGAAGGAACACATCAAATGTGGAGTAATAACAAACCTGGTCCCCAAGGAGTCCCTCATTGAAAAAATCACACACTTCACTCTCCAGTGGACGGGAGAAGAGATTTCTACAGCGGTTGTGCTTGTTAACAGGAGTTTTGAACTAGTGTAAGGCGATATAAAAACCACAGTTTCATTACCGGGCTGCAAGGCCAATGATTTACAGAGAAGTGTGAATCAGAGGTGAAGCAGGAGTGGTACACAGCAGCTAAAGGGAAGTGACTGAAGAGGGGTACTTAGTCAATAGTAATTTTTGTGCCTGTATATTTTCCCAGCCTTTGTGTGAAGACAGGAGAAAAGTTGCTGCAGTGTGAAACCTGAGTGCTTTTTTGATGATCTGGTGTAAAAACAAGTCAATAGAAAACTGGTTCCCTCCATCCCCACTGCCACTTGCTGCTGTCTACAGGTAGCAAGGAGCGAAGCACAATTTAACATGGCAGAGCATGTGCTTCTCTGTTCTGACTGCTCTTACAGAAAAACATATGTGGGCTGTGCAGACTTGCCATGAAAATATTCCCATGGCAACCATAAAAAACCAAGGTATGTTAAAAGCTGTTACACTAACTCTTTCACTCCAACTCATTCAACAGAGGGAATGTAGCACTACTGCTGTACAAAACCACGCCACTGGAAATGTTTTTGTTTACAAGGCAAGAACAGATAATTACCACTGGCTAATTTCTGTAACTGAGTTTCCCTGTGAAACATGGTGTAAGTTAAAAATTAGCCATAACACTGTGTCCAGAATCAACTGTGCTTTATAGAAAAGCAATGGTTAATTTTTACTAATTGTACAAACATACATGGAACGTTCAATCATTATTCAGCAGATTGTTATCAGGGAGTCATATCAAAGAATCAGAGAATGATTCTGTCACTGCATTTTGTACATCATTCAAATTGCAAGCTGTACACCTAACATAATAGTTAAACAGACAACTAGAATTATACATAAATAAACAGTGGAAATTGAAAGCTATGTGGAAAAAAAATGGATTAACAGAATCACATTTTGTAACACATCTCAAGTGATCTGTTTGTGGTTTGGCCAGAGATACTACTTATATCTGTGGATGTATGCACTGAGGAGATTGCCGTACAGGACAGGAGCTCTCACGCCGCATACCTCCCAACGCCACAGAGCAAAAAAGCAATTGTTTGATACGTCAAAGGCACAGAAGGAAAAAAATTATCTGCAGCACATACATAATTTATTTGGCATAAGTATTTTGGAACAAAACACACAGGAAAGAGATTCACTGTGGGCAGGCGCAGGGGTCTTCCAGCCCGGATTAGGTTAAACCCAGCAGATTTCCACCCAAGTGCCAGAAGGCTCCAGGGGCCCTGATACTTTCTCCATCCATTTCTGCCAGGCTGCTCATGCTCTCAGGCCCATACCTGCTCTGAAAGGGAAACTAGAAACTTCCTAAACCAACCAGCTCGTTTCAGGCATTTTTCCTTTATGCTTCTACCTGCGCTAAACAAAAGGCAGCCCAAGATTTTAAATTAATCACATGTGATTGAGAGCCTCTGCATAACACCCCTGGACTGGGTGTAGAGGATGCAGAACATATATAGACACGCCTGCCCAGAGCATCCAGGGACTCCCGGAAGAATTAAAGAGGTTCAGGGCATGCTGGAACTGGACATTGGAAGAGCCAGAAAAAAATAAAATGTAAATTAATAAAATAAAATAAAAATAGTAAAAATTAAAATTTAAATATACTAAAAA
>VXAY01004947.1:153430-295587 GCA_013399855.1 Oxyruncus cristatus
AGTTTAATAATAATAAAATACTGCCTGCATTATCATAATGGCATTCCGCCCGAATTATAAAGAACGCTCTCAGCCGGCTTCACCGAGCCGGCGGGGATGCGTTCGCACCTCGGGCTCCCCGGAGGAGCCCCGCTCAGCCCGGCAGCATCTCCCCCACGCCGCGATGCTCCGTCTCCGCCCCCGCCCCGCCGGCAGCGCCGCCGACCACGGACCCCAGACCCCGCCGAACCCACCTGAAATGCCGCCCCCGACCACAACCACGTCGTATCTCTGGGCCATGGCTCTGCCTCCGCCGCTCGGTGCCTCCCGCGGCGGCTCCGGCCGGGCTGTGCCGCTCCCCGAGCGGACCCGCCTGTCCCCGCCCGCCGCTGGCACCGCCTCCCGGAGCGGGGTCGGGCACGGGGAGCCGGCCCCGGATGGAGGGATGGACAGGGCTCCTGGTGCGGGGCCGCTGATCACAATGCGCGCTGCTGTTTCCTCTCCTGCCTCCCGGAGGGTTTGGGGAGGGAACATGCCCTGCTGAGGCTGTAACATACTCATGATACCCCAGGATGAAACACCCTTCATCTAACACACTGTCCAGCAAGCATTCTCTGTTCCCTTGTATTTTTCATAGAATTATAGAATGGTTTAGGTTGGAAGGGACCTTTAAAGGTCACCTAGTCCAGCTTTACTTCAACGAGCATGGACATTTTTCACTAGACCATGTTGCTTAAAGTCACATCCAGCTTGGTCTTGAACACTTCCAGGGATGGAGCATCCACAACTTCTCTGGGCAACCTGTTCCAGTGTCTCACTACTCTCATCACAAAAAATGTCTTCCATAAAAAAATTATTTTCCATATGACTCCATACTACTTTTAGTTTTTCTGAGTGATTCTTGCCCTGACTGAAGCAGCAGTACATGACTGATCATTTACAAAGGGGCATTCCTCATCTTTGAGGGAAGTGATTAATGAATTGAAAGAGGTCTCACCAAACAGCCTGAAAAAAAACATTACTGGGAGACTGATGAGGCTGAATTAATGGAAGACACCATCTTTTAGTTTCTGCTCAGAAATAAGTAACTTGCTCTGATTAAAAGAATCTGTCTGCTTCAAGGATGGCTAAACCGAACTCCAAGACCTCTTCATCCTGAGAGACACACAATTATCAAACGGCTGTCAGAAATAATAGTGATAGAGAGATTTCAAACCCCATATGAAACACTGAGAGGTGGAGAAGGCTATTGCAAAATCAGAAGCGGATAATTTTATGGGCTATTGGCAAGGATAGCTGTGGTTACATCTATGTACTTAATGCCAAGTGCCACAGATTCCCAATGTCCACAATATGTAACACTTATTCCTGGGATTCTTCTCGTCCCTATCTTCCTCTTATGGCTCTAATAATTTATTTTTTTTGTTATGTGTATGTTTAAAACAAAAGGGTGTATTGCCTGCAATTGAGGGTAAGTGGTGCATGCCCTGGAGTCACATGAAGGTCCATGGAAGTGCTGAAGGGCACAAAGTCCTCGAAGGGCTGCTGTGAGATACAACCTCTGTGTCATTGATTTTCTACCACCATGGAGACATTATATAATCCTTCTAATGAATAAATCTAGCTCTGTCTAGTGCAGGCCAAACCTCTCCCAAAGCCAGGTTCATAGTTTTTCTCTCCTCTCTCCTGCAATAAATCTGGTTCAAAGGTTCATTTTTTCCCCTCTCAGTGGCTTTTGCTTCCAAAATGTTTACACCATGATGCATTTAAAGATATACCATATTCCCCTCTCCACCTTTCCTTTTGCATTGTTGTGAGGTTTGTCAAGCACTTTAGTATCCTAAAATAACGAGATATGCATTTGCTGATCCTCATAGCTGTTTATGCGCTGATCTCAATCCAAAAGTATCTATCTTCCACAGGAACAAGCAGAGTGGTGTACATAATCCTAATAAAGCCTTTTGATGGCATAAAGATGATTTTTTTTTTTTTTTTTTTTTTTTTTTTGTCTGGAACCCTCACATCTAATCATATTAGGATTCAGTTTCTGGGTTTTTTTATGGTCCCATTACTTCTCTCATCCCATGTGGTTCTAACTAATTGAATATATAAAGTGTCTTCTGCCTGGATTTTGAGACATTATCTTTGAATGCTCGAAGTTAAAAGCAAAGCAAACTTTCTGTGAAAACATAGCAACTGAGAGCCTCCACATTTTCTTACCTCAGAACAGGACTTGTCTGAGACAAAATGCATTGTATTCATAGATTTTCTTAGGGATTTGGACACTGTGGCAGTGAAATGGCATAAATAGCTCTACTGTCTGGTAGAAAATGCACTGGCAGCCCTGGACTAAATTTTGAGGAATTAGTGGAACGTTGATGGAGTAGGGGTCAAAGCCAAAGATCTCCACATTTGCAAAGACTTAAGTGGTGGAATTTAGGCACCTCATTCATGACTGTCTGGTCAGTGGCCGGTAAAATCACAGTGAAGCATTTTAAATTACAGACCCTCTCAGCTTCTACTGAGAATAGCAGTGCATTAAACAAACCAGCTTTTCATTGTTTGTTATGTGTTACAGTCACTCCTCATCATATTCAACAGGAAAGTCTCTTCTTCAGGGCAAGCCAGTTCCCACAGCTGAAATTTCCTGCTGGCAGGTGATGTGTGTTGGCATCACCTTTAATCAAAGCATTGGAAGGGATTCCTCTGTCACCTACAAACTATATGAGGGCCTGCATCTCTAGGGTGCTCCAGCAACAGCAATATGATTGAAGCCAGGAATTTTTCTGAATTCCTGGGTCTGGATGCAACCCCCCCCACTGCGCCAGGTCCATGTCAGTGAGCTTGGGGTGTTCATGCTCCTCCCACCCTTTTCCACCGCTGCCACTGGTCAGAGGTTCAGCTTTAGGAGCCCAGGTAAGTCTAGACACAACCCCAGAGCGTTGCTGGCACACACAGAGAAACTGTGAAGAGAAAGATAACAAAGAGATTGGTTGTGTAAAAACCAAGATTGCACCTTCCATCAGCCATTAGCGTACCCCGAGACTTGGTGCTTTCACCTCCTAAATCCGGGGCTTGAACTTCTTTACTGGTTTGTGGCGGAGAATCCCTCGCAGGTGGGGTGAACATGGCTTGCTACCTGCCCGGTCTGTGACCAGGTCGTGCTGTTCTTCCCTTTAATACCTCTTTTTTTGCTGAATTTGCTGAATACTGATGTTGCAGTAGACGTGCAGGGTTAAGTACATTTTTAAGCATATGTTTTACATAGTTTCAAATGTCTTGAATGCAATCAATGCAGAAATGGTGAAAGCACATGTCAGTGCTTTTGAAGTACTGTACAATCAAAGGAGCATATGCAGCATGCCAGGCTTTCCACTAAAGGAAAACTGCTGCAAGGTATCTCATGAGATTATCTAGTCTGTCCCTTCACCCTGCCCTGGCATCAGCCATGACCAAAATGTATCTTGATTATCAGTGAATGTTAACTGGAGAGACTAAATGTTAATAGCCAAGATTTCTAATCCAACATACACAGTCTGACATTAATCTAGAGCTAATAGGCACAAATTGAATATTTTATCAATCAGATTGCATTCAGAGTAGGACTGATCATTACATGTAAAACCTACAAGGTTAAGCCTATTAGTAGAAGTGATGAGTGAATGTAAACATTCACATTCTGAGCACACAGAGCCACAGCACCAGAACACAAGGGGCTGAGTGCCATGGTACAGCCAGGCCAGCAGCTGCCTGGGGATGGGGGCCAGGATCATGGGGGACCCCAAAGGGAGTGTGGCAGCCTAGGCCTGTCCCACCCATAGGCTGGAGCAGCACCCAAAATTAGGTTCCTACTGATGCTATAATCATTAAATGCAAGTGCACGGGTTTCTAGAATACAGCAATATAACACCAAATTTTGGCTTTCTTCTTATTATCTGTCCATTTAAACTGGTCAGGTGGGTATAGAGGCACCCTCCCATTCAGTGGAAGGAGGCCATGTAAGCCCTAACACAATGAAGATTCAGTCACATGTCCTCTCAGTAGAGCTCACAGAGAACCTATTCATCAAGATTGCTTGTGTAATGAAACCCCAACGAGTGGAAGAAAATTGATGTGATGTCTCAAGCCATTCCAGCTAGTCCTACTTCATAGTCTCTAATTTCCCTTCCTTCTATTTGTCCCAATGAACACAACTTTACAGATCTGTCACTGATGTAACCACCATTCTGATTCAAGGCTTAATAACAATCCTGGTAATCATGCAAATATATGCATACTTACTAATATAACCAATGAAGAAAAAGCAGAAAACCCCCCTTAAACTAGCATAAATTAGTTTCCCAATGTCAAGCTCATTCTTGCATGATGCTAATCTCTTCCTGACAATTAGCTACAGTTCAGGCTGATTCAATTTCTTACTGCTTCTCCTTTTTACAAAGCTTTTCCCCAAGAGAAATCCACCCTCAGGTTTGCTGTGGCGTTCACTATTGTTACGTTAACATATTGTTAGTATAACACATATAAATACGTTGTAAAGATAACATAACACACATAAGTATGTGACACATTGTCACATGCGTATCTGCAGAGGGGCCTGGTACAGCCATGGCGTCTGTGGTGTGGACTTGAGCCAGTTTCTAAAGACACTTTGCATTCATTCACGGGCAATGCTGGTTCCTGCCACGCAGAAGTCCTGGTGGGCTGGTCCACAGATCATACAGGGAAGGATAATGACAGAATGGAAAGCAACATTTTATGCAGATGTAAAGGAGCGAGAAAAACGAAAGTATCTTACAAGGTAACAAACACGGAAAAGAAAAAAAAGAAATAAATTGCAGCAGCAGCTAAATTGAACTCCATGTGTGCAGCATGGCAAGGTGGAGCACTGGTTCCCATGTAGGAGAACCAGTCTGAATGAGGTGCTCCCAAGCCTTCCTGTTCATCTATAGCCCAAATGCCACAAAAGAGATCACCAGATCCTGGTGGAATGGCAGAGAGAGTCCAAATTGCTATATTCCTGCTTCAGGCAGAGAAAGACTTAAGCACAGATTTAATCAAATGGCATTGCTCCAAAATAATCAGTGTTTTGCAAGCAGTGACCAGAAGACAAGTTCTGAACTGAAAACCAATGGGTTTTGCTATGTAATGCCTGTCTTTTTTCTGACCCTTGTTTAGAGTCTGTTGGAGCTCAAATGTTTGTGTTTGCTTTTTTTGTTGAACCAGATGAGCAAAGGCTAAAGATGCAAAGCAAATGATAGCAGTGAAATTCCTTCTCCTACCTCTAAACAGACAGTGTCCTGCGTAATATGCATTGGCTTACCTCAGAACATATGAGGAAATAAAACACTTTCATCCTTCTATCTGAGGAGTTCCTCATCTGAGGAGTTCCTGAAGAGACAAGTTACACATCTCACTTATGCCAAATGTTTTCTTGTGAATATTTTTAACGTGGTAGCGCAGGTTTTAAGCACCCGCAGACACAAACAGCATTAGCTGTATGCTGGACCAGAATCAAGGCTTTATCTTATCATTGCCCTTTGCACTCTATGTTTTCTAAACATTCAAAATCCCAGCGTTGCCAAGTGCCGAGTTTAATCCAAATCTTTCTGTGCTAAATCTCATGAGATCAGGACTTGATCCTATTCTCTGAGGCTTAGGTTAGATTTTCCATACTGTATTTTTTTTATTAATTTTTTTCCTTATTTTTTTATTTTATTTTTTATTATTTTTCCTTTCTATGCTATATACAGTTTTTATTCTTTTCAGGCCTAAACTTTCTTTGGAATCTTTTATTACCCTACAAATTCCCAAGCCCAGCTCCTATCAGCTTTTTCTTTATGCTTCCCTTAACTCATTTGCATAAAAGACAAACCTCCTCTAGACAGTTAAAAAGGTGCATATTTATCCACTTACTTGATGTACAATAGTTTAAAATCCATAGAATCTGGATCTGACAGTAAGTAGGGCTTTTCATATACATGCCATTTTTTGCCTCTTTAACTATTCAGGTCTATCTTTGCTTATTGTCTTCCATTTTATAGGGGCTTCTTTTGAAGAGCTTGGTTATTTTAATAACCCTAACTTGCAACTGGGTTTTGGTTAAATTAGCCCTTCTCTACAGGGCAGCTAAAATCAGACATAAGTCTCTTAGTTTTCTGCAAAATGAGGCTGCTGTATTCACTTTATGTTCACAGATCTCCCACGGAAGCCAATCTCCCATTTTCAATGAAATAAAAATATCTTGAGTTTAGGTATGTCAGAATTTTAACTACTGTCACTTACAGACACTGAACAATAGTTTTCAGGTAAAATGTCATTCAATCTTCTCTTACATTTCTCATGATCAGCATTTTGGTTTCATGAAGTAGCCAGATGTAGTTAATGTTATTGCAGCTTGTATTTTACAAATAGTAAAATAGAGATTTTAAAGTGCTGTTACTTTACAGAGATGACCAAGCAGCCAGACAGCACCATTTTTTCTGCCCCATTCCTCAGCTCAAGGAGATCTAGTTTCTTGTTGACTAGATTGGTGACTGCATCGAATGGGATTGTCAGGGCTGAGGGCAGATTTGACTATCTTACCTAAAGACCTCACCTGGTCCTTGCTCTGTCTTCATGAACAGGATCCTTAAATCAGAATATCATCTAGAATATCAATCATCTAGGTTGCAGCATGAAAACAGATGCTTGTCATGTTCAAATACCTGACCCTACTGTCTGCGTGCCTGGGAGAAGGACTGCAGTGATCCTTCATCTTCTGGAAATTTTCATTTCATAGCAGATGGCAGAAAAAAAATCAAGGTGAGCCTTCTGCATTATCCCTGTTGGGATTAAGACCTTGGTCCTGAGCCACTGTGTGCATTTGACTGATTGACTCCTTTCTGTGTGCAGTGGCCACTGCTTTCTCTCATGCCTGTCTGGGGAATGGTTGATATCTGATGGTGATGTGTCTGATGTTTGTAACTCATTGTGTGCAGGCACTTGGGTGGTAGAGTATTCTGTAAGGCTATTTCCATCCACTTTCCTTGTTTAGACATCCTTTTATTGTAAGACATAGAATCATAGAATATCATAAGCTGGAAGGGACCCACAAGGATAATCAAAGTCAAACTCCTTGGGGTGGCTCATCTGCTGTGTCTCTTCACCAATTTGGAGATCAGACATGAAATAAATTTCATTCCTTGGACATTTTCAGTATTGTGGACTGTGGAGGGATTCGTAGTGGTATCAGGGACAGTTTCCTGGAAGCCTGTGTTATAGTTTTTATTGCCACTCTAAAAAAACTGTGTTTGAAAAAACTGGTTTGCTTTTCTTGCATGATTTTAAAGGGAAAGCACATTAACACGTGCAAGCAGTTAGACATTGCCTAAGTCACACAGGTTTCTGGAACTGGTGCCTGTCCAAAGATACCTGGACAAAGGTACAAGAAATATCTCACCTGGTAGTTCTTCTGGCAACTAAATGTGACTTTTAAGTTACGCCAGTCAAGTGAACCACTTGAGGCTATTCTGTCATTCAGGCCTTATGAATTCACAGTCATAAATGCCTTAGCACTGATGTAAGATTTTAATAAAGCAAGTGTATTTTCATAGTTTCATACTTGGAGAATATGCATAGGCAACACCAGAAAGAGCTGGCCTTTTGAATATTGGTTAGTGATTTCAAATACCCTGAGTTCATTAGGAAAGTCAGCATTTCAACTGGGATTGACTGACCAATGAAAACAGTAGAGACAAGCAAAGTAAGCACACTATGATTAATTAGCAAATATATGTGGTATTTTGTATTTCTGCAAAAAAATCCTGACATTTTCATATGAGACTCTGGGACTGTACATTATATAACAACGAGGTTTGCTTAATGAAGGAATGTATTCTGAAATTAGATTCTTTGATGTACCTGTAGCTTTTAAATTGACACTCAGTGGTCATATTCCCGTGAACACTGGCTTTTACTGCATTATAAAATATTATTCCCTTTGGAAAGAGGTATAGTTTTCCCTCTGAAAAAGGTGTTGCACAGCATGGATAAGCTCTCCATTGCACAAGTGCTGGGGGCTGGGCTCTGTAGACTTGCTCCCATGGTGAGTGGTGAGAGATTTGCAGAAGGTAGGCAGTAGCCACTGAATTAAATACCTGGGAGTCAAACTCTTTAATCCCTCTGTTCTGTCCTTGAGCTGCCTCCTGGGAAAAGCCAGCACCATTTTTGCATCCCTGAGAGATCACTGTGCACAAAACTGTCATTTAGGTTCAGTGTCACTGCAAACTGTGTTGCAGACTGGGCTGGCCAGCAGTGCCTGTGTTTACTTAGGCTGATCAAAAGGTCAGAGATAAACTTGCAGGTTTCACGTGGGCTCCGTGTCGATGGAGGGCCACAGAGGCCTCCTGGAACCAGGATGGCAGCTGCATTGACACTGTTCCAGGCAGTGCTGATACTGAAACGTTGCTAATTCGTGAGAGGAAACAGTGAAAGTGGCATGAGAAGGTGTAGAGGATCCCAGCAAAAAAAGCAGTGCTGTTCACTTGAGCAGTCTTTCCAGCCTCTCGGAAAGGGAAGATGCCAATCCTGCCTTAAACCACAACAGACTCTTTCCAGGCAGTTGTGCTCTGCTCTGTCTAAAAGTTTGATTTCTCTCTCCGAAATTCAGGTCTGGAATTTTCTATCTCTCATTTCTCTGTGTGCAATTCTTTGCAAACAGTGACCATGCTTTCTAAACTGTGCTGTGAAATTTCATTGTTTAGTTCCCATCTAGCTGTGACATGCTGCTATACCTGCTTCCACAGGGGTTTGCCACGCCTGAGAAAGAGGTTGCAGATGTACAAGACTTTGGCAGGGAACAGCCCACAGGGTAATGTGGGTAAAGCTTTGATGAAGGACTTTATGGTGACAGGAGCACAAATACTGGCATGGGTACTGTAGAGGAGTGAATGTAGTGACATTTAGTTGATCCAGACATGGAATGCTGTCATGACAGCTGCTCAGTGTTGATTGATTTCTTCATTACAAATAGCTGTAATTTGTTTTCACCTCTCTGAAAAGTATTCATGAAAAGAGCCTATGAAGGGTGTCCTGAGCTCCAGATCAGAGTTGACCAATGACTGCAGAAACAGGTATGGTACCTGTGAATAGGATATGCTTTAATAAAGGTAGAGCAGAGGGAGATAGATCTTTAAGGTCCCTTCTGACCCAAACCATTCCATGATTCCACAGTCCCAGAGAACAGCTCCTCTATGGATAACATTGCAGGCAAACTGTAAGTCTCACATGGCCAGGGCATTTACTGTTGCATTTGAGGACTTTTATAAACTTGGGGACGTTGGAACCTGTCCCTGAGGTTTATATTTTAAGATGCATTCATATAATTCTTCCCCCAAATTACCAAGGTTAGATAATCAGAGAATTATTTAGGTTGGAAAAGACTCCTTAACATCATCAAGTCCAACTGTTGATAGGTTGTCATGGGCAGGAACTGTGTAATTTCCAACATTCACAGCCTTCATCATTCCACCAACTGTAAAGGGCATCCTGAACAAGGACCTGTTCCAGAGATAATGGTGCTGCTTATTAGCCACCAAATCATGACATTTAGAGGCTTTTAATTTAAAGGCTCCAGTCCTGGCTAAGGGAAATCTCTACTCCTGTCCCCAGCACTGGGAACACTGCCCACAGGTCAGGGAAGGTGATTACCAGGAGAGGTGCCTGAGGTCTGGAGGAAAGTCAACATCACTCCAGTTTTCAAAAAAAGGCAGCAAGGAGGACCCAGGAAACTACAGGTCCATCAGCCTCACCTCCATCCTCTGAAAGGTTGTGGAACAGCTCATCCTGCATGTCATCTCTAAGCCTGTGGAACAACCAGGGGTCAGTTAAAGGTGATGCTGCAATACCAGAAGTCAGTGAAACTGCCCAGGATCCTCCTGAATTGGGTTCTCTGAGCCATAGTGCTTTAGCAGAGACACACACAGCAAAGTTCACTCAAGGAAAGACTGAGGTTGCTCACAAGTCTTCACTTAATATTTACTGTTTGTCATTAGGTGAGACTCCAGTCATTCCCAGACGACTGCCCTGATAGTAGTGTAGCTCCATGTTCTCTATGGAACCAGAATTTACATCCTTTTTTGCATCGTAATTACAAGTCGTATCCTTGTGCCTCACCACTACCCTCTCCCCTATAATATTTTCTCTTGGACTGTTTTCTGAGGTTTCAAAACACTTTTTTCCTGCCTTTTGTCCATCCCCTTTTCTGTATAGATTCACAGCTATAAAGCCTAACCCTCTTATGGTCTTGACACAGTGGCATATCTATTTAGAATCAGGTCACTCTTGGAAAAAAAAAAAGCAGGGGGAAAAGGGTAAAAGCAGACACACAGAGGCATGTTCAGGACTCTGGATTGAATCTTCTTCAGCTCTACTGGTATCTGCAGCAGGCACTGAGAGCTCATGCTCACAGCTCCAAGCTAAAGCTACATTTCCTCTCACCAAGGAACAGTCAGAACAAACAGGCTACCTTAGCCTACACTTAAACATGCCAAATGTTCCCAGGCCTCTGCAGGCTGCCCTGTTATGTGAAACAAATTCACAGTATATTTGCTCTCCTAAACGTTGCAGCTCTGCTGCCTTTTTAGCTCAGTTTCGGTGCGAGCTCACAAGTGACTCTCATTTTCTGCTTCCTGATCAGAAACTCACTATTTTTCTGCAGCAGACCCTGCACTGAGAACTCATAGCTTGACCTCCTCTGCTTAGTTTAGAGGCACAGTTTTTGTAACCCTCTCCTCAGGGGACATGAATCATGAACTTACCCAAGAGAAAGACACTGAGACAAAATGTTCATGGTGCACTCTCACACGCCAGGGCACAGAAACTTGAGATATCTAATTCACTGCACCATCTGGAGGCAGGACTGTCTATACCTAAACATTTATCTAAACTGTTCTTGAAGGCGTCTGACAATATCTCTTAACAGCCACCTTCTGCAACTGTTTCCATGTCTTCTGTGTAAGAATGTGTTTTTCATTATGGATAATGGGAATTTAATACCTGCAGCTTCTTTTTGCACATGTTAATATTTCCAGCATATTTTCCCTCATCCTTCTCTTCTCTGAATTACACAACCCACTTCCTTCAATTCTTTCTTACAGGCTATGTTTTCATGCCCTCTAATTATTTGAATTTCTCTCCTCTATACTTTCTCCAGTGAGTGAACATCTTTCTTGAGCTCGAAACTCATCCCACTATTTTAGCTGAAGCTTCACAAACACTGAGTAAAGTGGAAAGATTGCTTCAGGTACCTCATGATGCTGCCTGGTATCGCATTTAGCTTTCTCATAACAACATAATGTTGTTGACTTATGCTCTGCTGTGACCCACCATAATCCCCATATCTCCTCCTGGAGAAGGCTTATATTTGTACAGCTGATTATTCTTTCCTGTCTGCTGCATCTTTCAGGTCTCCCTTCTGTTTGCTTTAGGCAGTACCTTCAATTTGTCTGGATTGCTTTGAATTCTAATTTGTATTTGCAGTCCCTACTGCTTAATGCCCCATGCAAACACAGTAAGCATCCTCTCTACTCCCTCATCTCAGTCACCAGTGAAATATGAAGAGCCTCAAGGGATGTAATCTCCCATTTTGACAATATTTACTAGTAGCTACTCTCTGAAAGGAGCTGGTTACTCACCTCTCAGAAGATCCATTTAGACCAGGTTTCCTCGTTTTATTTGTGAGGATATCACTAGATAGACTATGTTAAGAGCATCTCTGTGATTCCCATTGATCTCCACAGCTGCTGTGAAGTTATGGATCTGGGTTCTTTGAATTAAAGTTGTCCTTTTTTATCTATATAGTACATTGATCTGCATTTGTGCCTTTCTCCCATAAGAATTATTGTGAAAGTAATAAACTAGAGTAGTGGAATTGCTTTTTTTTCATAGTTGTTGAGCAAAGAAATATATTAATTCAGCTTGCAGATGAAGACTGTCTACCTATGCAGTAGCTGTCTAACCTCCTGTTATAATCCACAAGCACCTAGTCAGGACAGTCAGTTCATTCTAGAAGGCTACTCAGCTCACCCAGAAGTGTACATTCAATGTCTAGTCAGGTGAGTTGACTCTAAACTCAGTCATTTCGTCTGAATCTCCACGAACTCCAGTGGGAAGTTAGACATAGGCCTGATTCTGCGTGCCTTGACCCGTGAGCCAAATCCTGCCTGCTAAATTCCATATGGCACACAGGATAATATGCTGTATTCAGTATGTTCCACTCATGTTTTGTTATACATTTTTAGAGTGCAGGAGAAAAACAGAGAGAAGGATAATATTGACAGCGCAAGTAGGAGTAATGCTGCAACAGTGGAATTTGCTATTGCTGATCTCAGTAACTACTTACGGTAGTGGGTAATGATCTGTCGTGTGAAAGGGGTAGTAAGTCTTCCTAACTGACCTATGAGATCATCTTTAATTAATGTTTACTAATTACTAATGCTTACATTTATAGTGATTGGGCATTATCCTGTAAAAAAACCCAGGCGACTGGGGAGGAAAATAAAGCAGCAACAGAATGAGAGGCGTGCACCAGCAACACTGTTAAAATTTGTTGCCCTTATAACTTGATTTCCCTTCAAGACATCTTATCCCATACACGAGAGGGAGGTTTGGATACTGGTGTGAGAAATCAGAAAATGGGGAAGGTTTTTGAGCATGGATGTAGTTTCAGCTGATGAAGTCTTGTCTGGGAAACAGTTCCCTGAACAATTTGCTTTTTCACAGATATTCACAATCATCAGGGTGTGGTTTTTTTCTGCACAAAGAGAGAAAAAGACCAGGAATGTGTGAGAATCCAGCTGAAATAAGCAGGCCCTAAAAACTAAGAACAAAGAATAGCATCTGCTGGTCCCTGTTTGATATCCATGAAAGACCATCACTGTTCCACAGTTGCCCTCAGTGTAAAGTTGCTGTTGTAGAAGTTTGCTGTCCCAAACATCAGCTCATCCCAGGAAACTCATGAGTGTAAAACTATGGCAGGTAAGATTTGGGGTCAAGTCGGGCTCTTCTGTGATGTGATGTTGATGGCAGCTTTATGTATAAGAAAAGTGTAATGCAGTGATTTAGTCTTTTCATATTTTGCAGGTTTAAGGACCATTCCTGTTCCCTTCTGCTGTCTAGATCTGTCTCCTGGTGCTATCAAGGATATCCTCATTCTTCATCCTCCTAAGCTGACACAGGCCCTGATTGTGACGCCTGGTGTCATTTTTACAGTGTTAAATAAACAGGTCTTTTACAAGCCTGGCTTTGGCAGACAAAATTGTAACCCCTCACAGGTGATTTAATTACAGTTCACTGATCTGTGGTTTGCTAAAAGCATAGAGCTTTCTTCCACTCATTTCTGCCTACTCTCCAGCCTGCCAGATCTCAGAGAAGGGATGGGAAAAACTGGGAAACACACACTCTTTGCGGCCAATTTCCCATGCTGAGCACAAATCTTGCACAGAAACCTGCTCCTTTGTGCTTTCCACTGCATTCCACTTGTGTGTGACCCTCACTGTCCCAGTCACACAGCCTCCCTGTCCCACAGCCCAGTGCAGCCTTGTGCAGCCATCCAGTAAAATGTGCCAGATGAATCCACTCTCCCACGTTCCTGGGACATGCTGTGTCTCATTCTGGAGCTGAAGGGTTTGTGTCATCCTTTTAGATGGAGATAGGCCTGAAGGGAGTTTCTCTGCCTGTGTGGACTTAGACGAAGAGTCTCTGATACCACACTCATCCTACAATGGTAGCCAGGTGCACACAACACCTCCAGCCACATTTTTTAGCTTGTGAGGAAGCTGGTTGTTAACGCAAGCTGTGAAAATCACGACGCTACTTCTGCCTTCCCGTCTCTCTCCTTGCTGGGCTGACCCGGGCCGGCGGTGTCCAACAGGAAAAGCAGCGGTAAGTGAGCTCCACCTAAAGGCTCAGCCCCAGCCCCAGCGCTCTCCCAGAAAGGGCGGAGGAACTCCGAGGGATTTCACCACTCCTGGGCTCACGCTGTGCTCCACCTCCAGGGAAAAGCGCAGGTTACTCAGCAAAACGTAGGAGCAGTCAGTAATGCTCTTTGCCTCCCTTGCAGCCAGGTGTGCTGCTGACCTGGCATCATTTTGTATTTATTGCCTTTTATTTTATGGTTTTTATGGTCATTTGTGCAGTTATTTTGTCTGACAACTGTGGCACTACTGAGGTTTAAATGCATAACCTTGTATTTATGAATATATAAAAGTAGAGCTGTGTGTTTTCCTCTAACTCATTGAAAGACTGTGATGTAAATCATTTCCCACAAAGCTGTGACTATCCAAAGTCAAGGCTTGAAACTATAGCTTTTCACATCCTAGAATAAACACAGTCCCATCTTCCCTATGTGTGTTTGCACGTTATATTCCTATACCTAACATCACAGTTAAAGGGAAAAAATATCACAAAGTAGTCAGTAGTGAGTTTCCAATACCAGGTTACAAAATAGCCCCAGTGTTCTGAAGTTCGTGGTGCCCGCAGAAAAGCCAGAATTAGCCCCTCCTGAGGCTGTTTGCAAATGGGAGAGTACAGACCAAGAGCACTGGACTACCTGCTTCTCATTGTTCAAGGCCTTAAAGGCAGCATCAAACATAAACAAAGAAACAGCATGGGAGGAACTAGGAAGCATGGGAACGTGTTCTCCCAGTGCAGGGACCCTCTTGTGCATCTGAGGGAATGAAATTTGTGAGGCAGTAGAAACTGTAGTCCCTGGAGTGGTAATATTTGAACATATCTAGCTCATATAAACTTAGATTCACTTTAAAGCTTGCACAGTCTTGCTGCAGCAGGTTGTATTTCCAGTTACTGGGATTGTTTGGGCAATGTGGAGGTGTGTCTGACATTAGCAGTGGGATCCCAGCAGCAGGATGGTTTCCACATGTTAAGAGGTGCAGGGTGGTTGAGGAGGAGCAAGGCAGGCAAAAGGGATGAACAAAACGAGTATAACTCTGTGTTTTCCTTGGTTAAGGGCAGCTGACCTGGGAACATCTGGTGCTGAGGACTGCCATTATCCTGAGCAGGTTCTTTGCAGGAACGGATCCTTCCCTCCTTGCATTCCCCATCACCCTCAGGCAGGAGGCTCTGTGGTGCTGGCCAGGCTTTGTTCTCACTGAAGTTGCTGATTTCTCTCCTTCCATGTGAATGAAAGTGGAGTCACATCAATATTGAGAACCTTTGAAAAATCCCTCTCTGAATTCACTTAGTGTTTATTCAATTAATTATTCATTATGGGATTTTTTTTTTGGCTAAAGAAAATCCCTTACTGTCATTTCATCAAAGTGTAGAATATGGTGTTTTACTTCCCCCAAGTGTCCTCTGCTGTGTTTCATCTTCTGCTGTATTTTTCCCACAGTTTCAGTCTGTCGAAGAGAACTGCCTTTTTAAATATTATTCCAGAGATGAGAAATGGCATAATTTCTAAACACCATACAACAATTTTGTTAAAGTGCCGGTAATCTCTTTGTCAATACTCTAAAGGGATCAAAACAAGAGTTGGGAAGATCTGCAATTTAATAAATGAGACTCATAGAAAGCACAGATGAAAAGGACAAACATAACCACGCAGCTATGTATGAGATCACCCTGATCCCTTTTCTACAAGGAGCAACAGAACTTTATGTCTGGAATATTTATTTGACTCCAACAAGTGACCCCTGACGTGACCACAGAGAGCTGTACTTGAGCAGTCAGATGAGGGACTCAGGAGGATTTGGGCACCTACTGGGATGTCTCCCTTCATCAGGAGAATGAGGAGTGATTCAGGCCAACTTCTTGCTAAATTTTGTCCATCTTGCAAACAGCGGTGGAAAACAACTGCTTTTAAGAGTGGTGGAGAGGGTTCAGGAGAGATCTCTGCTCCTCTCTGGGCTTTTGGAAATGGTAGAAGGACGTGAGGCTGTGAAATGGAGCCTTGTTTTGTGCATGTGTGTACATGTGCATACACACAGGAGTATGACACAGGGATCAAGAGTTACTACTTCTAATAGTACCTAACTTCACCCTAGTGAAGCTGTGGAGCTGAATGTTGCCCTTGTGAATGTTTGAGTTCTGCAGAAGTATTTTTATGTCTCTTTCAAAGAACAAAGCGGGCAGTAAGGACATCACCTCAATGCCTGAAGAACTTTAAATGCGTATTCAATATTACTTCTGTGAATTCTTCAAATTTACTTTCTAATACACTCAGACACTTACCTGGGACATTTCCAGCCTCACAGTTTCAGACAGAGGTCTCTCTGGCCTGTTAGGCATAATGCAATCTATCTGAGAAGGCTGTCAGCCCCTTGTCTTTTAAATACTTTCAGAGTCAAAGAAAGTAAGACACACCCTCACCCCCCTACCCTTACACTCACTTTTTATTTAATGACATTTGGATTTTTCAAAAATACTTAGGGCCCAAGTCAGAGGAAAAATTCTTTACCAAGCAGATCTACGGTTCCTAGAGGGTTTAGTCCAATTTTAGGCAATTTCAGTAAGAAACTACTGTCTTTAAACATGTAGGACTAGTTACTGAAAAAACACTCACCCACAGGAGGGAGCTCAGGGGCCTCTCTTTTCTCACATGAGGGACTAAGAACTGAAGTTAAACACACGGAGCAGCAGAGCTTCAAACTATTCCTATGGGACAGTAACCTCTTTTATTTCTCTCCTCTTTCACAAAAATACTCTGACTGGAAGTTACACAGTGCTGCCTGAGCTTCAGGGCTTCATGGTAAATCTGCAAGGACCTGGACAGCTCTCAACTAAGGCTCATATGAAAGCCCAGCGCAGGCTGTGGTGTTCCATGGGTGTCAGCAAATTTGGCCTCTCCTTTACTGCCTTGAGCCCTGTGACAGTAGCTCCCAAAAGCCCTGATAAAGGCCACTGGGATACATCCAGGCTCAGGAATTCTTGTCTTGCAGCAGTTCTTCAAGCTCAGCAAGCAGGGTGAAGTGGTGTAAGGGAAGTCAGGGGCCACATCCCCAAGAAAGCAGTGAGTTCTTCCTTTTAGTGATCCGTATAAAGGTTGAACCAGCAAACTGGTTTTGTGTCTGTGCAGCTTTAAGTGCTTAACAGACCCACTGAAGCTGGGAGCAGAATAAATAAAACTTGATAGGCCATGGGCTCTTTTGTTCAGGCAAATCACAGATTATTTCTGAACGGCACAAACTGCTGTGGCATTATCAGGCTTTTCTTACAAGCAAAGGGTACCACCAAAGCTCTGGTGTTTCCCTCTGGTCTCCATGAGTACAGTCAATCCAGCAGAAACATAACACCACCACTGCTGGGGATAGGTGGCTTTCAAAAGCCAAGCAGGACCCAGAAACCGAACCAAAAGAAAGGAAGGCATAGGATGGCTACAGCCGAAAGTCTGTATCACATCTCATCTTGAGCAAACCACAGCGTGATCAGAGCTGAACCAGCCTTTCTGTCGGGGAAGGCAGTGCCTGAAGGGTGAGGTGCAGTGAGGGGGGGGAAAAAAAAAGAAAAAGCCTTCTCATTCAAGTTCCAGCAAGAGGATGCTTCAGCAGAGAAAAAGCCCCACAACATTATCTAAAACACTGGACGTTGTTCTCCCTGTTGTTCAATTTAAGAAGCACTTACCCACTATTCTGACTTGAAAAACAGAGCTTAAGTATCAGTAATGTCAGACTAATAAATCAGTAAGCCAGTTCATCTCCAAGCACTGTTTTGACTCTTTCTCACTGTGAGCCAGATCCTGTAGTTTTTACCTGAATCCTCATTTTCCTTCTCTTCAATACACCACCTGAATTTTACTGCAGGTAGCACCTGTGTCTTCAGTCAGCACTCAGTTGCCTCAAACACTGGCAAAAAAAAAAAAAGTATCAAAATACAGATTTACAACTGACTTTGGGGCACTTGGTTTTGAAGAATAGCTCCTCCTTTTCTTAAATGTTAATATGAAGATTGCCTGACAAAGCCAAAAGGAGAATTCGAAAGTTGGATTCATTGTTTAATATCAGGGTCTAGCTATTTACAAGTATGTTTTGTCTTGTCATTCGTAATTTCTATTATATTCTTTCCATGCATTTATTCAACTCAGCAGTTCAATTGGATAATGTTGAATTCACCTCAGCATTAATGCCTGGCAACAGCCTTTGAGGTCACAAGGCGATGATTTCATTAGAGGAACCAAGCAAAAGTGGAAGGAATGTGGGGGCTGAGAGGGGGGAAAAAGCTTTTGTTGAAACACAAATATCCTCTGTGGGCCCTATTTGAGAAAATATGGCTCTGGCACTATGTTAGGAGCGGGATATGGGAATAAATACCGGCCAAGCTCTTCTCTCACTGCAAATATTCTCTTTTTTGCTAAATGTCTCAGGCATGGTCTCTGCTCAACCCCCTCCTCTCTCCTCACCAGAGGACCGCGGTCAAGGCCACGCTGTCCTGCCATGTCCCATCCAGCCAGCCTGGCCATTTGCAGCCATATAGGGGTGCTGCAAACTGCACCCAAATTTCATGTCACAGCCCCCTCATTTTGCACTGGCAGAGGAGAGCAGTGGCAACCCAGCCCGGGGGGAGGTGATGCTGGATATAGCAGTGACCCTCCAAACATTCCCAGTTCCTTAGACAACTGCATAGCTCTGCTTGTGTGCAGCAGCCTCTATACCCATGTTTAGAGGTCATGCATATTTTGCAGTACAGTTATTTGGTTATCAAAGGTATTGCTGATGTTTCGGATAAGGACTGGAATTTTCTATATATAATTAACAGTAGGGGGTGGTGCTTTTTTGGATAATGGGATCTTTAGATGCTGGAGGTTGAAAGAGAGTGGGAAAAGGACGCACATATGATCTTTCATATAAAGTAGTCTGGTGATAATGCCCAGCTCATGCTCCCTTTGCTCACCCTTTGATGTTCAGACCATGCATCAGATGTGAGAAGAATGACTGACAGTCCTGAAACAGCGCACGGTGTCTAATGAGCTCACCGGGGCTCATCAGTCCTGAGTTTGACATTTTAATCTGAGCCCCTTGGCTTCCAGGACTTTGATTCACCCTTTTGTTTGCCCACAGCTCTGTGTCGTTGAAAACTGGCCGTCTCCAGAAGACAGAGACAGTCCTTTCCATGAATCACAAACCTCTTCAGCTGGTGTCTGCAGTCGTACCTGTCCCTCATCCCTTCCCACTACTGACTGCCATCCTACTCCAGGATTTGGCTTGCAAGGCCAGTGTCTGTCACCTCTGCATTCCCACCCCATGCATATGCACCATCAGGTGGCAGAGGCAAAGGAATTTGGCTTTGCCCGAGCAACCACAGTAACTCCAATGTAACCCCAGGAGGCCTGGCCCTGGGGGCTCCCTGCGATGGCAGTGTGCATCCTTGAGCTCCTGCGTACGGCGCTGGCTGCAGACAAACTGGATGGTGTTGAACAGATGGACTGAACCCTGCTCTTGGATAGGGCTCCCCGTCCTTACCATGGGGCCCTGCCAGACACTGCTGTGCATGGGAGCCAATCCAGCCTATTCCAGGGATTAACTGTGGGACTATGCACGAGGGGGCTACAGATCATGAATCCTTACACAGCAGAGGTGCTCTCAACACCTTCATGACTTCTACCAAAACAATGGCTCTGCTGGTTTTATGTGAACATCACAGACATGCTGCTGGCTGACTGGATGTGCTGCCATTTAAGAAGATAAGAACTGCAGTGTTTGATGAGAACAGTTATATTGTTTCCTTGCAGTCACAAGAGATTGTGAGTGAACCTTCCCGAACATCTCATGTTAATAGAGGAGGGACAGAGTCTCTCTGCAAATACCAAATACCATTCCCAAACTTTGGATCCCCTGTTATTTTGAGATCCTTATACCCTATCAAATGCTGCAATTCATTCAGCTCCTTGAGGCATTTCTTTCTGCAAGGGTCCTGCAGAGGAAAGCAGCTCATGGCCTCGCTTCTTGCAGAGAACCACTGGCTACCCCTGCTCTGCAGCGCCCCACAGCTCTGCTGTCCTGGCTGTAGGACAGCTTCTCCTATGGATTGAGGGCTTGTGCTAACCCCACCTCAGCCTCCTACATGCTTGTGTGGGCACAAAGGACACGTGGGCATAAGGACCAGCTGCCAAGCCAAGTGGGGAGTCAGATAGGACACCAAGCAGCAGCAGACTATTGGGTAGATTGAAACATAGCCCTTGTGGTTGAACGGATAACACTGGGACTCAGACTCTGCCTTAAACTTCCTACGGGGACATCAGTGTGATTCCCCTGTGTTTGAGATTGTCTGCCTTTAAAAGGCAAAATGGTATTTGCTCAATGGCCTAAGAGCTATAGATGAAATAAGTCCGAGGTTTAGTCATCATTTTGGTGGCTCTGGTTCTGTATATGAATATGTCTAAGTTAAGTTAAGAATGTTGCCATTTAGTATGTGGTATTTTAATATTTAATTAGTTTTTAGAGGTTGAATAATGGCTTTTGTGACAGATGTGATGGGTCACCTTTCTAGGCTTTTAGAGGGTCTCATGATCTTTCACTGCTCAAGAGTCACTCGCACACTGAACTCTGATGACATATGGTGCAAATAATCATTTCAGCTGGCTAGGGATGGATATTCCCAGCATGGCATTTCAGATCCAGCTCACTTTTCAATGATTTATTTGTAATTTCTGCTAAACCACAGTTAAAGTCATCCAGCACTTGGCTGCTCAATCAGTAACAGATGACCCTTGCCAACAGCACAGTTTGTTTTCAAGGCCAGTATAAGTAGGAAACTGAGAATAAACTGATAGGTTAAGAGGTTGTATGTGGGAACTGATGCCCCTCCTCTGTCCGAATGTCAACTTCCAGAGCTCAGTGCTGTCATCCAGCTGACCTTCCTCTCTGTTCCCCTGCTGCCCATGGCCAGCAGCAAAAGCTCTGTAGTCAGAGCTGAGCCTGAAAAAGAAGAAACTCTCAAAAATATCCTTTCAGAAAAAAAGAAAGGCTTCTCAAAAACAAGTCCTCGCTCTTTCGCCTTTGTACACCGTGGTACCAGCATCCACCACCCAGCACCCCAGGGTATTTTGCACTTCAGCTCTCAGATTCAATCCAGCCTGGGTAGTCCTGTCCTTGCTGCAACCACGTGCTGGGAGCAACGCCTTGACTCTGGACTGTTTCTTGGGAGTCTTTCCCATCGGCAGCACGCCAGTCCCCTCCCTGCTGTGGCAGCACGCCCCTAGGAGTTGCACTCCTCGCAGTGGCAGGAGAGGATGTAGCGGTAGGTGGCCGTGAGCCGCATTCCCCCCGAGCACCGCAGCCTCATGGCCTTCAGCTTGGAGGTCTGGGGGCGGCAGCAGTGGCAGGTGGAGCGGAAGGGCTGCTTCAGCACCGTGCTGAAAGACACCATCGGCTCCGAGCGCGACGTCTGGCTGCAGCGCCCCTCGCAGCGAGCCAGCAGCACCATCTGCAAAGGAAGAGAGACATGAGTTAGGAAACGTGTCCCCTCCTGGCTGCTGGAGCGCAGGGGACACCAGCAGATTGTTACCTCCTTCCAGCCTGGTTGTTTTTTTTATCACTGCATCCCACCACCCTGGGGAGGGCACCCAGCCCCACGCAGTGCTTTGCCTCCTCCGGGTGATCCTGGCACTGACACCAGCGAGGACAACAGGACCTGGAGTGACCTCAGGGCTCCAAATGACCACAGCCAGCCCCGCTTTCCAGACGCTGTGGCTGCAACTGTGACTTGCTGACCCCAGATTTGGGTCAGCCAAGCTCTTAAATCATCAGCCAGACTGATACTTCAGTTTTCCGGTGTTTTGAGTGTGTATACTGGTGGAAATGTCTCAAATTCTTAGATATGTGAACACATAAAGTAGAAATATAAAGAAGAAGCTCAGTTTGTTGTTTTAAAGAAGTTTCTAGCTCCGTCCTTTTGCAGAGATCACCTTGAACATGTATTTGCAATTATATGTGTGTATATATTTTATATCATTGCATCAGTTGTATCTGTATGAAATGCATTACATGGCATGAGGCAGTGCAAATGTAAAAAAATAAGATGAACTTGTTGCCAAATATGAGGGTTCCCTAGTGAGGTTTTCCAAAAGCAGTGCAGGCTCCATGTTTCTTCTCCTTAGGAGTTCACCATCTGAGCTGTGACCATAACAAGGGAACTTGCACAACAGGAGGCACTGAGGAAGGAAAGTCCATGTGCATTCACTACTCCCCCAACAACCCCTTGTTGAGCAGAGGAGATGGATAGAGCATTAAGCACTATATAAATCTATAAAGGCTCCTCTAAAGCTCAGGAAGTGATGTGTTAGAAACAGCCACCTTGATAATGGGTAAGTGCTGTACAAGTTTGAAAAAACTCTTACACTTTCATGGGGACAGAAATATTACGTCCATATCAGCTAATTCTGCTTAACCAACATAAACCTCAAAATCAGGTTTTTATACCATCCAAAGTAGGTAGTGAAACAGTTGTCAGTCTTTCCTATAATTAAGGAATAACATTACATTTTAACCGTGCTGCACATATCTCATGTTTTTTTACAGACAATCCAAAAGGATAAGTACAGATGTGACAGCAAATATTTTACGATGTTAAACCCTTTGGGGCTTCTTTCACTACACATGTTCAGCTGACTGCAAATCTCCAAGTCATGCAAGCAGGTATGTCAAGTGTTGGATTATCTCTTTAGTCGGAGTCATAAGGAAAGACAGGGTAGAAAGAGAGAGGGAATATTCCTGATGCCAAGTAGGAAATGCCAGCACTGTCTGTGTCCATGGGAAAGGCACTGATCATCCGTTGTACAGTGCTTAAAAATTACTCTTCCAAGGGTACTTGCATGTTAAATGGTTTGCTTAGAAATGTATTAATATATTAACAACTGCAATTCCAGTCAACACAGACAGATCACAAAGAATATGTCTTCATGAGCTGATGATCTGTGGTTGGTACCATCTTGTTTCTTGGTTAAATTAAGAGAAGGATTCTTGTTGCTCTCTGACAAATTTGCCATCCTTTATGATTTGTAGCATAAATTTATGATCTCCTTCCTGTGATACTGCACATTCATAAATAAATTAACTGCAGCTGCTAGTAGTAATACTGTGGGAAGGAAATTTCAGTGAAATGTTGAGTCATACCCAAGCTTTAGCTGTGTCAAGCTCCTTAACACCACTGTCTTTAGAGTACAGGGAACAGGGAAACAGACAATCCTTACAGTGCTAGCACCCCATTAAAGTCAGATAAAGATCCATTTATTTCCCCGTGGTAAACAAAACTCACTTCCCAGGCAGACAGCTGCTGAGTGTATTTAGTTAGATACCAGCTACACAGGTATCTAATCTTGCCTGCCTTGCAAAGGAAAGGCAGCAGATTGGGATGTTTAAACCAGTTGGTTTCCTTTCCAGCATCTTGGCAGCTCTTATTAGGTCCCCTGCTTTGACCAGTTCACCAGACCTCTGTCACAGGCTATTACCAAAGATTTGGCTGAAGAGGAAGGTGAAGAGCAATCCAAAGGCAGCTGAGAAATGCCTGAAGGTTGCAAAGGCAACAGAGCAGAACTCTCCTCAGGAGTGACAAAGAGGGACGTGCAGCAGCCAGAAGTTGCTTTTTCAGAGGTTCAGAGGAACTCCAGAGTCCCTTCCAACCAATTATTCCTATGATTCTGTGATTTCAGCCCAAATATGGCAGCGTGGTAAAGGTGACTTCAAACAGCCAATGCTTCTGGAGCTGGAACAGCCAGTCTCTTCTGGTAATGCTGCCCTGAGGGCTTCTCATGGCACACATCTGCTCCTGTATCCACAGGTATTTTCAGAAAGGCCAGGGAAAAAAAAAAAAACACATCCCCAAGAAACAGAATTAAAGGCTGCAGAAGAGTTGTAGTGGTGTAATTATAGGGTAGAATTATCTGATGTGTCCATATCTGTGTCTCAATACATTTCTCATAAACAACTGCTTTCCTAGTGCAAACCCAGCCAGTATTTATTCAATGTGCCACTGCATCTATAATTGCTTAGCAAGCCTTGTCTTTAAAAACTTGTCCTAGTCTGCGGAGGCTCTAATTTTAATCTCAAATTTTGCTGGCTATTTAGTTTTTCACAGGATAATGGTCAGTATTCTTATAAGGTAACATTATGGAGTTGGGCTTATGCCCTGTTTCTGGATGACACTGTAAACTCTTAGAAATGGCACAGCACCAAGGGTATCAAGTCAAACTTGCAGGATTTAAAAAATCCAAAATTCTAATTTTTATAGCTTTCTGACCTTCAGGGTTAACCTGAAGTCCTCAGCAAAATTTGATGTCCTCCTCCTCCTCGTAGATCCAGAACAGCACCAGCAGATTCTGGCAGGTGTGCAAATGAGCTGGAAATAGCATGTACTTTAAAAGCTTTGCTCTGCCATTTAATCAATTGCACCAGCTGCTTATTGCATGGTGTACTACAGTGCAATAGAGATTATCACCTAAATAATTAGTAATGCTGTGATGGCACAGCACAGTGTTACAAGGGGTGTATATATAGTAAAAACATGTGGGTATTTGTATTTTATAACCTGATACATGTGCCTCTTGGCTCCCCTCATCCCCTGCACATGTGAGCTTGTGTGTGTCCCCTTGTGATGCTGGATCCAGAAGAACAGAGTCCTACAACAAGGGGATCACATGGATCTATGAGCAGTCACTGTAGAATAGGTTTTCTTAGTTAAAGTCAACAATCTCATAGGTACAAAAGAGAGAAACCTGAGGCAATATTTGATTCTGATCATTTGAGCTGTATTCTGGAAATCCAGAAGCTGTTATTACTGGTGTTTGTAGACCTCTTTTCTGCACTCTTCGGCAACAAGCAGATGGTCTGAGACGCATGAGAACAGATTTTCATGCAGTATCCATGGCCTGGCTGCAAGCAGGCATTACTGAAAATCTCCTGAGCTACCTCATGAGTCTTCAAACATCTGCTAAATCTCTCTTCATCTGGTCCGTGTCTCTCTGGGCTGGATTCTTTAGTGCGAGGCTGTCAGTGGTAGCACACTTCTGGCACATCTGGACAAAGCACTTGTGACAGCCAAAACTGTAATTTAGGAGGCTCTGGTTGCAGCAGAGAGGCAATCCAGCACATGGATGAAGACCAGTGGGTCTCTGTGACAGAGGTCAGGCAGAATCCAATACAGTCAGGAAAGACAACACCTCACGAACTGATACAAACATTTCCTTGAAGTCAAAGGAAAACACTGTTTTTCAGGAACAAATGGCCTTCTTCCATCCCTTTTTCTGTGTCTCTTTTATCCTGTAATGGACCATGTTCCTGAAGGCTTTGGAAAACTGTTTTCATCACCTGCCTGAGGCCACAAGCAAAAGGGATTTTAATGATTAAATTATATTTGCTGGATGTTTAACAGAACTGCTTCCCATGTGGATACTGCTGGCAGCCTCCACAGAGAAGCACAGTGGACATAATCCTTTTTTAATCAGGATGGACAGCAAACATAATATATCTTGCAATTTCTGAGGTAATTTTTGTCTTCTGTAATTCTATGCTGCACTAAATGGGAAAACATAAGGAGTAAAAAAGGATGTCTCAGTGAAACTAGTATATCACCCCAAAAAAGGGCAAAGTCTCTGCTTGACATTGTCTGCCCAAGCTTCACAATGGAAACTTGGTGAAAACAAGAGGTACCACAATTCCCACAGCTACTCCCACAGAACCTTCAATTTTTTTGACTTTTTTTATATTTTATCACTCTCTCTCTCTACATATATATATGAACAGACATTGCATCTAGTTTTCATTAACAAGTCTATTATTTATCTGTGTTTATATGCTAGATCCAGAACAGAAGCCATATGTCTACCAGGATGATTCAGATCCCTGAGACCGTAAAAAAAAAAAAAAAAAAAAAAAATAAAAGCTTCATTTAACAGAGTTTTCTAGGAAATGTCAAAATTAGTTCACTTTTTATGGAAACTGTTTTCATTTTCTACTTCATGAGAAAGTCTACACAACTTGCAGTATTGTTAAAAAAATGTTCTTGAAACCATTGTGGAATTTGGGAAGCCAAAAGATGTGATAATATTTTCAAACACAATTTCCATTAAAGACGTGATTTAAAAAAAATCACTGACTTTTTCAGACAGAATTGCAAATGTTTATGTCAACAGCTTTTTTTTTCTCAAAGTTGAGTTTTGAAATAATATGGTTTTCATTACAATGCATTCTGTAATCTCATTTCAGAATGAGAAGGCCTGATTGCTCCTCTCTGTCATCAGGGATGCTAAGAAACAGAATTGTTGATGGGTTCCTTTCCTTCCTTTCCTTCCTTCCTTCTGTCCTTCCTATTGTTCTTTTTTTCAGAAAAATAACCCTCTTTCTGTCATCTGTGGCAGTCAGAGTTTTAAGAAAAACGCAGAAGGTGGTGGTGGCAATGTCGGAGCAGAGAAGGGAGGCACTCGGTGATCCAGTGGCACATCCCAGCCACCAGGCAGCACATTGACAGAGGCCTGAACAGATGCCATCAGAGCTCCTGAACTCACGGACTAGGGAGCAGACCCCACCTAACACAGCTGTCCTAAAAGCCCCCACCAGGGCAGCCAGCTGAGGAGCAAAAGCTTTGGCCTCTGGCAGAGCAGGGAGTGGAGAGTGAAGGCAGTTGAGTGGAGCATTGTCCTGATGGACCAAACCATCAGGATAGCTCAGGGTCCTCAGGTCTAACTGGTGATCTGAAGTGCCCAGGGAAGGGAGGGCTCGGAGCACCCACATACCAGTAAGTAAAACCCACCCACATACCTGCACCTATCAGCTTTGCCTCTCGCTGGAGTCAAAAAAATCAGTATTGTACAAACAGATGCACCTCTGCGGTTCTGTGTGTTAATGCCGGATGTTTCCCAGATGGTAAGAAGGTCTTGTCTAGGCTAAAAGCAAATTGAAAGACCTCGACTGGATCACAAGTAGTGCATGATTTTACTGTTTGGATCAGAAACAGTAGGGCAAAAGTCTGTGGGTTCCTGGTGCTGTGAATCAGGGAAAGTGAGGCAGGCAGACAACACTGCTGAGAGATCACTGTAAGATGATCCAGCCCCAGAGCAGGGTTTTCCCCTCTGCCCAATTTTGAGGCTATCAACCCCGCCCTGGTGAGCAGGCACAGGAAAAGCCTGGCTGCAGGGACATGGCGAGGGCAGCAGCTGTCCTGGTGCACAGGGCGGGCAGAGAGCACTGAGCAGGTCGTACTTTCTGTTGACACTTCTCTCTGTGCTTCGTTTTAAGTTTTGTGATCTGCTGCTGCCTGTGGTATTGCCTCACCCCTGCACTGACCACGGGAAGAGAAGTGCCTCGTTCTGCACACAAAGCATCTGGCGGTGCCCACAGCCTGCGCTGCATCCGTCTCAACTGCATGGATCTTCTCGCCTTATTAATGCTCCCAGGATCCCTGCTGCTGGGATTTTCCGTCAGGCAACATGGCAGGCACCCCTCTGTCACATATCTGCCTCCCATCACTCTCTTGCCCAGCGCAGGGCTGGTAGAACCATTGGCTCTGGCAGTATTTCCCTGAATGTACAGACTGTATTAACCCAGATGGAACAAATTAGGACAGGACGAAAGGGACCAGCGAGGATTTTCCCATTGTTTTCCCCCCCATTCTTCTTCTCCGTGCAATGAAATAAATGGCTGTAGGCTACATGTGCAGGCTTGTAAACCGTTCTGACACAAAACTTTTCAGGCTTGAAATCCCAAATGAAAGGCAATCTTGTATTTCTGTCTGCTCCTAAGCCCTACAGTAAACACCCAAGTGTCATTCTGCATGACAATAAAACACTGAAGTGAAGTGGGGGGCAGGGAGGAAGTAAGCAATGTTCTTCACAATCTTTGTTAGCTACCATTTTACAGCTTGGTTCTTTATCTCAGTGCTTCACCTCTGAACTTACAAATTTACATGCTCCAGATCAAAGACCCATTTGAAGGAGGGGGTCATTGGGATGATCTAAAATTCCAAACTAGCCTGCCTCCTTGGCACCCTCAGCTGAGACCCCAAATGGAACCTTAGCATTCATCCTTAGGCCCCTTTGAATCTTAGCATTCACTGCAGCTGTGGTGTGTTTCTCCTTATGAAAAGGTGAAAAGAGAGTCCCAGTTCTTACATACGCACAAGATGTCTCCACACCTGCAAGGTAGATTTTGGTAGATAGGAATTTCTGCAGGGAAAATCACCCAGAGTGGCTCATTTTAACAACTCCTCTTATGCAGCTGCTGCAAGGAGGTGAGGGAAGGCCTTACCTTGGAACTACACTTGTAGAGGGGGTGGGTGATGGAGTCGACGTAGTGGTGCCTCATACAGCGGCTGGGGTCGGAGTCGATCATGAAGGAACTGTCTGTTTTACTGTCCGTGTCTCCCATCATCGCCAGGAGCGAGAGCATGGAAATCGAAGCCGCGAGTACATGATTTCCCATTGTCGAGGAACTTCTTGCTGGTAACAGCAGAGGGAGGTAGAGTATTAAAAAAACTCCAAATTCTGGAAGCCAGTTCCTTTCCAGGATGGTGAAAAGTCTGGTTTAAGTGTCTTAGCTGTCATTCTTCCTCTCGAGTTGGAGTTTGCCGAGATTGTAATCCATCAAAGGATCTCTCTGTGCAGCTGGGATAAAAGCAACATAAATCACAACCCTGACCAAAAAGACTGCTGGAGGAAAAAAGACATAAATAATATTGAGGCACACAGGACCTTTGCTACCCAAAATACACACTCTGAGTGATCATTGATCCCACAGTAGGTAGAGAATACGGCCTTAGGAAGGAGATGTCAGGGCCTTGTTAGTTTTAGCATCGCTCTATCGTTTCACTGGGGAGAACCTTTTGACTTTTAACATCCCAAGTGATGCAAGGCCAATCTTTTTTGCTTGGTGATGTGCCTGGTGTGTTCCCCTCAAAACTGGTGAACAGTAACTCATCAGAGATTTCTTCAGATCGAAAGGACTGCGTAACCACTAAAAGTGTCAAAGAGGGGCAAAGCTGGGTCACCTCCTGCATTATAGATGGGAATTTCCTGCTACCTTTCCAGGTAGCACATGGGAAGGCTGGAGGTAGGTTGAGCTGTGGCTCTAGGGGCTGCCTGTCAGTATCCTGACAGGGGACACACCCAGGATAAAGGGATGCTGATGGTCCAAGCCCAGGCATAACCAAAGTGGTCCCCCAGGAAACTTGCTAAGCATGGACCTGCCCTGCATGAAGAACTAGGTCTCTGGCTGTCCTGCCCTCCCGAGTTCCAAGCTCACATGCACATGTGTGGACATGTTACTTGCTTACTTGTCAGGCAGCACTTGCTTGATGTCAGTCTCTTCCACGTTAATTAAAGCGCAGCATCTGAAAAATAGATGTATTATTCCATAATATCCAAGTACATCCCAGCTATCAATTGGGAAAAAAAAATATATTTAGGTGCGGTCCTGTGGCTGTGTACCCAGGCATCTGTATTTCTGGTGCATTTTGGAGACCAGTAGACTCGCCAGGAAATAAGTGCAAGACAGCCTCTGAAATGCTGCCCAGAGCTTTGTGCCAGCAGTGGAAGGAGGGCATCTCCCTCAGCTGCTTCTTCACAGCCCCTTGATCCTTCTCACAGAGTCCTTACTCTCGACTGGGTGATTTAATTTCACTTTTACTACAAAGAGCTATAGCTTGAAAGAGTTGTGAATTATCCATCTAAATACAGCCCGATGAAGGATAGTCAGAAGATACTCACAGGCACAGTTAGAAGTGCAAAGACTTTCTGAAGAAACTTAAAATAGTTCCCTGCTCCCAAAGAAATGCTCCCGCAGAGCCCCTTGAGTATTTAAAGATCTGATGTGTGCCTTTATTGCCTTATACAAGCCTCTTTCAAAACTGTTTGCTGGCAATCCTCTAAACCGAATGATATTCATCTCCTGAATTGACGAGGCCTCCCCACCAGAGTGCTTAATGATTTGTGTTGCTTTATAGCTTGCTCAAACACTTCTGTGAGAGGAGCACAGAGCAGTGACAAACGCTTCCAAAGTTCATCCAAGTTGGGATGGTGCTGACGTGACATAGAAAACCTCATGCTGGGAAGAAATGTTATTAGGGATGCTCTGTGTATTAGGGAGACAAAGATGCTCTGTGTATTGGGCACTTTTGTTGTTGTTGTTTCAAACTATTAACCATGCGCCTAAGGAGGAAAGGAAAAATTATGTGACTGTGGATTTAAACGACAGTATATTTTTTCCCCAGGGTCTGACTTACGACCTGGTGTATTTTCCTCAGCAAATGTGACATTAAAAAAAAAAAAAAAAAGAAAGCTATGTCTTTCCCATATAAAGAACTTAAACAAACAACACTAAACACTTAGGATCTCAGATACGTTTATGCACAGCCTCATTCATGTCAATAAATATCCCTCCAAACATTTTTACAGGGTAAGAGAGAAATCTCTCAGTCATGGGAGCTGGGACAGAATCCCTCCCAGAAGTGAGCTGTTCTGCTCTAGCTCATGCAGATGATGCCCAAGGATTATCTAACAGGAGGAGTGATGCAATTTCTTTTTTTTTTCCTCTGTGTTTAACCTTTTACCTACATTCCTATTCTTTTTTATAAAGAGGCTGACCAAAACATGCTGCTTGGCAAGGTCTCTCTCCAACATAGTTAATCAGTATTACACACCCAGTAATTCCTTCTCTGTCCAAATAAATTTACTTGATATTAGGCGCTCTCATCTCATGTGTTATTACATCCAGGGATCCTCATCTCCCATTCTCTCTGTCCCACTGTTAATTTTGTACTTCTATATCTTTCCATGTTTTTGATCAGTATGATTTAATACAGTAGAGAAATCTGGAGTCCTGGCTCAGTTTTCAAAGGCTTATCACTCTAGTTTTCTTCAGGAAATAATTGGATGACACAGAGTTTGCCTCATGAAAACACTGTGAGAAAGCTGGAAAGACACAGGGAAGAGTGTGAGAAAAGGAAGATGGCTGTACCTTCTTCAGGATAAACACAGAACAAAAAGTATTAACACTTTCACAATCTTTTGAAATTGCCCTGATACTTCTCTACCAATGAAATGTAGTAGGCTTTGGAAACGATAGTTTGAAAGAGGTAAAAAACCTACTGTTGTCACATATTTATAAGGAAAAAAAAAAGAGAGAAAACAGATATAAATATGATCTGTGAAAAAGCTGTGTAAAGTTGTGGATAGACAACCTGGCAAAATGAGTGTGTAGGTGTATCTCCTGACATACCTATGGGAAGTGTGCACATACATTTCTCAAGTGCATGGGCCACGTATAAAATACATGGAAGAAAAAGTCTTAGAGGGATATTTAAAAACACAGAAGCTGGACTGTAGATTTTTGATTCTGTAAAAAAAATTATGAACATTTTCATGCAGGTGGATCACCATGATGAGGTATGTTGGCATGACATTTTCCATTTCCAGCTGATGTTGTGCAATGGCATTTCTCTTGAACTTAGCTTTTTTTTTTTTTTCCTAAGTTAAAGATTGTATTCCTTTTTAAATGCTGAAATTACAAAATCCTAGACAGCACATGATATCAGGATTGACATATGAAGTTTCCAGCCTACTCTTCTGTCCAAAACCAGAGGCAAGCACACCTGTAATCATTATTCATCCTAGTCGATGACATTTTATTTGAAAACTACACTTTTTTATTAAAATCCACAATTTCACATAGAAAAATTTTTTTTTCTTCTATTTCAGCTGTGTTTTCCTCAGTTTCTTTTCATGTAAAATCTGTGGTAGACAGCCCATCTGCCAAGCTAACGAAAAGGAAGGTAAAATGCTTCCTCCTTACAGCATTCTGTAAAGAAAAAGATTAAAAGGTGACTTCGTATTCTCAGGCTGACAATTGGCTCCAAAAAATATTTGGCCTAACAGTGGATGAAAATCACTACTTCACGTTTTTGTTTTTTTTTTCAGAGTTCACTGGTATGGGCAGTACATTTTGTTAGTAACAGGCTTATAGTTCCCTTTCCATATAACTAGTTTGCAGGAATTCATTGAGACATAACATACTGAAAGCTGTTACAGCTGTTACCCAAAACTGCTACAGCTGTTACCTAAAAACTTCAGGGAAAAGTAGAAGACATCCCAAAGAAAGACCATATTCACATACAATTCAAGACTGTATTGCACATGGACATACGGGCAGAATTAGGGTTATTTTTCCATCTCTCTGTTCTTACTAACTGCTTTCTGAATGCTGAAATAAAGATTTCTTATCATAGTCTTAATATCATTTAGAGAGCGGTGAAGGTTAAGGTTTTGTTTTGCTCTAAGGACAGAAGAAAACTCCATCATCTGGAATTATTTAGCCAGTCACTTTGTGAGAACGTAAACAGAAATTCCCTTTTTGCTATGTATCTTGGAAAAAATAAAGAGCTGAGCAATTCTCCAAAGGTCTATTGAATCTGTACTGCTTTTACCCTGGAAGGTAGGAAGGGAGCAATGGAAAAGCTCAGTTATGGTGTATTTCTAGTTGGCTGTTCCCCGCTCCTGAGCCCCCTGATTTAGGCACGAATGTATGTTCAGCTTGGCCTTCATTTGCTGTGCATTTTTTGTGTTTGAGACTTCTTCTTGACATGAGGGTACAGCTCAGGTCACTCAATGCTTTTTACGTTTTGGAGGCTGCCAAAATCCCGTTGAAGCAGTGGTGTGTGTATATAACTTAAGCCTGGCCTTGCATGCTGTGCATATTTAGTAAACACAATTACTTCGATCCTACCATGTGGTTCCCTCATTCTGAATTTGTTATGTAAACAGAAGAGTTACAAGACTACTCAGTTTCTCCAAACTCCAGCCCTAAAAAAGTGTCACTAACCATGTATGTGTATCTATGTGTGTGTGTGTGTGTGTGTGCAATTCACTGCTGCTGTTCTGAAAAAAAAATAAGCCACAAAGTTCTTCATGAGACCAGAAGGGATTTCTCAAGAGTTTTATCTAATCTGCAAAAGTTTAGACCAGAAAGGTGAGGATTTGGGGGCTTCATGGTTGAAGGTCTGGACTGGAGTGGAAACAACTGTGTTGGGCAAACTACAGTCAGGCTACACCAGGTTTGTTCTTCAGAGTTAAATTCTCCACTGCCATGACAAGGGTTGCTTGGTCTATTCCCAGAGATCCTTTGGCATCCACAGCACTCAGATGGCTTCCAGCCCATGCAACCACCGGCACCATGCCTGGGAACTGCCTGGGAAGCACTGTGTGCTGTGGGACTAAATGGTACAAGTGACAATGTGAGCTGTTTGAGAGAACAGTTTATGCAGCACGAGAGACAACCCAAGATTAGATGCTGTGCCTGATCCTGCTTTCTGCTGAACCAACTCAAAGTCTTTGTCAGCTCCAGTGCATCTTTCAGCTCAGTAAATAAATGCAATAATCTTCTTATCTAGTTATTTTACCGTGGCCATTTCTGTTCCAGCAGGGAAGGAGCTGGCCTCCCACATGTGCCGTCAAAATCCTCTCTCCACTCTCCAAGCTGCCTCCCAAAACACCTGACAAAGTCACTGAGTGGCCACATGGCAGCTGGGCAGCATCAGGTGAACACAGGCAACTCCAGTTGTTTGGGAAATGCCTCCACATGCAGCATTAGAACAGGTTTCTTCCAATGCTGAGGCAGGGCAAATACCAAACAAAATATTTTGAGTGAGATCCTTACAGCTCTAAATAAGAGAATGTTCGCCCGAGACCTTGTTATGCCAAAGAGGGTTTGCTTGACCGACATCCAGCTGTGCTGAAGCCTGACCCTCCCCTTTGACACCAAGGGGAATGACTTCACCCACGGTAGAGGAGCTCCATCCACCCCTTTCACAGCAGGTTGCAGGGCAGTGTGTGCCTTCAAGGAGAGAACACCCACAACGTGCACTCCTGGACAGAGCTGGCAGCAGCTGGTGGGCAAGAGGAGGGGAGAAGGGAAAAGGGAGCAGGAAGGAAAACAGGCTCAAAAAAAAAGGACTTAAATGTCTTCTTCTGGTTGTCCACGGAGGGAATGCCCATCTTCTGGTTCTACTGAGGTTCTGCTGTCCTACCATCTGACTGCTGACAAGGCATGGTGCTAATAACGCCAAGGTCATGGGTTTGATCCCACAGAGGCCATTCACGTAAGAGCTGGACTCAACGGTCCTTGTGAGTCCCTTCCAACTCAGAATACTCTGTGACTTTGTGACATTGTCCTGCAAAGCCCAAGAAGATAAAAGGGACAGTCAAAATGTCAAACACACCAATCAGCTAGATGAGAGAAACTCCTGCAAATCATTTTCTGCTGTGAGGCTTCCCTAAGTATTTTAGTATTTCAGGAGATTAATACCTGTGACCATAAGCAGATTGAAAAAAAAAAAAATAGGAAGACCATGGCATTTGAAGCATAAGAAACAACACAATAATTGCAGCAAATACAGTGGAAGCACCCTGGGAGCATCAGCACACATGGGATGAGCAGGCAGGGGACTGGTTCCTTGGGCTTCAACGGGGCAGCTCGTGTAAGGCCCCTGTCGTGGGGACCCAGTGCATGAGATGGAACAAATTCATCTGAACAGCTCTTGAGCTAGGCTGAGCTTCCCTCTCCTTTTGAAGTTTCCAAGAATATTTCCAGCCCTTCAGGTAGCTGGGAGAGGGGGAGCTGACCGTGCCTTCCTGCTAGGCGGTTGGAATAACAAACTCTAGTGGGTACTGCAAGCTGGCACCCGGCCAGCAGACAGGCACAGGCCAACACAGAGAAAAGGATTTAATGCACTCACAAAGAATAACTACTGGGGGACAAAAGAGCGCTTGTATTTTTATTCTTTCCTTTTCCTGCTTCCAGGAAACTTTAAATAGATTGATTAGGGGCATGCATGGGATATCTCTCTAATGAGCCAGTAGAGCAGTTTAATGGTGAGGTGATGCCAGCCTTGGATTCTTTCTTTCTTCTTGTGTCTTGCTGAATATCAGAGTAGTCATGGTCTTGAGTCTCCTCTCAGGAGAGGAATAGTTCTCCACTTGGTCATCCAGAGGATTCTGGATGGGATCACTCCTTGGTGAAGCACCAGACACAGTGCCGAGGTGTCTAAGGCTGCCCATCACTCCCAGGAGGCAAACCAGCAAGGGTGGCTGCTGGCTGCAGTGCAAATGTTCCCAGCCAAGCATTAGCTATAGGATTTGCTTCAGTAATTACCTCTACTTTAGTCTTATGACCCAACATGAGGCAAAATGACTCTTGGCCAAATTACAAGTTGCTGAGAGAGGTCTAGGGCATTCAGGCATGTGTCCTCTACCTGTTGAAGTGTGTTGAAAGCAGGTGGGCAGGTTTTGTTATCCGTTTTTTGCATATCTCCCAGAGAACTCAAAGGCTGTAATTATCAATAGGTGCAGGAGTAGGAATGAGTTTCTCGTTCTTTATATTAAGCAAAGACATCCCTGCTTCTGGGACCAGCAGAGAGTGCTATGAATGCTGGAGACACCACATGATGGAAGGGGATGTTCCCTCTTCTCTGATGTTAGGGGCAAAATCCTTTCTTCTTTCATACACGTGCAAAATTCAGACCACCATCCATATACCTCTGATAATTAGGGAACCTAAATATTTGGCTCATGGTAACAATTTCATGTCTTCTAACAAGGGGAGCAGTGTTCCCCTAGGTCCCACTCCCTTTGAGCCGCGCTGCTATGACAGTAATGTGATTGTCACTGCCATGGCATGCTTAACCTTTGCCAAACCAGAGCTGAGGCATTAACTCAGATCCTCAACTCACATGTCTTAAAGGGCAACATAACCTGTGCTGCCTCCGCACTGCTGGGCTCACACAGTCTGCAGCTCAGTAATAATGAGCACGTAAACGTGACAAGTGTGAGCTGTAACAATGATTGATGCAAAAAGAAAACTAACAAAGGGAAGCTGGAAAACAGCGATGAGGAGGAATTCCTCGGACCGGTGTCTCCATGGCACCAGCAGCCCCCTGCCCTGACACCAGAAGAGAGGCTACACTTGAATATGGTAGAAAAGATTTCCATGCCACACAATGGAATTCCAACGAACAGGACGAGGACTGACGGTGTCTGGAAGTGGTAGTGCCACTGCTACCCGGATAATAGTCTGAATTAGATGATGTGAAAAAAGAAGGAATATATAGACAGCCAGCTGCTCAAAGGCTTACTACAACCTTGCTTTTATTGTTCTGCTAAGTTAGAGGTGGGGCATCAGAGGGATTCCTTACATACCACTACTGAGAAATTTTAATATGTTCCACGCTGACACAGATAAAAAGGAAATAACAGCTGATCATAGTCAGAGGAGCCTGCAGCATCTCTCTATATGCATGTACAGAACACGGGCAAAGTGCTTTTGGCTAGGGCATGCACACCAACCTGACCCAGCTAAACCTTCCTCCTGACACTGAGCCGAGTTTCAGCAAAAGGCCTGTCAAGTGGGAAGTCAGGCGGCAGAAAAAAGAGGTGATATGGGCATGGGTATTCACCCCATCCTGAGACACCAGGACATGCAGAAGGACAGGGGAGCTGAGAGGCCGAACACTTAACACTGATGAAAAGAAACACATGTTTACACAAGCGACAGTGATCCGGTGGAACAAGATATCACAGAGGGCAAAAGTTGAGCTGGGCTCAGCAAAAGGACCTGTTATGCATGGGAGGGTTACAGTCACAGGGGGTTTTACTTTTGAAGAGTTTTTGGAAGGGTTGTAAACTCTTAGGACGCTGAAGGTTCAGCTGATGGAGGTAGGGGAAAATCCTTTGCCCCAGCAAGTTACCCTGTAGCTGCTTGCCATGGGGTCTCAATGTCTTCCTTTGATGTGGCCACTCCCAGCCACACTCAAGAGGTAGATCGCTCAAATAACATGGGTCTGTGGCACAGCCTCATGTAGTCAAACTTTTTTAAAACTCAGGTCTCTCCTCATACTCAGGAGAACATTAGAGACAGAGGAATTTGTAATACTTATAACACAACTATCAAATATTTATAATTGTAATTACAATAGTGATATTTGGGGGTGAAGGGAGAACTTTTTTTCTTCTTTCAGTTAAACAAGTAATCCATTAGATTTATTGCGAAAACAAATGTCTTGGTGGCTTCATGCAAGCTCTGTAACATAGACAGTCAACTCCCTTCAAGGTCCAAGAACAACCTTGAGCACTTCCTAGTGCATCTGAGAGCAGAGAAGCCAGGAAGGGAACAAAGTCAGCCTCAGGGGAAATGGGGAATGAAGCCAGCTCCAGGAGGACTGCCTGTCAAATGACTCAAGGCAGGCATCAATGTGAGCTTTCACCTGAGCAAAAGAGACTTCAATCTTGGCAATGCAAGCAGGCAAGAACACGCAGGTGCTGTCACAAGCCTCAATGGCAGGTGAGGGATTGTTCCAGTGGGACAGGTAGCTTTTGTGGAAGTCAGCCATGCATAAGCAGCTACCTGGAGCACTGCTACTGCAAACTGTACACACGACTACCCATAGCATGTATCCTGCTCTGCAAGGGGCAGTCATCAGCATACAGGCATCTGATCAAAACCAGGTGCTGCACAATGCCAGGAAACCTACGTGGGACACCTTCAGGTAGAGAAATGAACTTGTAACTAATCATCAGCAGCTCCTGATTATACCCTGTCCCTAAATTAAATTGCATTTTACTTTGTAGACTTGAAACACCTACTCCTCACACGTTTGCTTTTAACTGGAAAATCTTAAAGCATTGTTTTACAATACCAGTTTTGCAAGTAAGATTTCATTATTCCAACAAGAGCATGTCCATGTATGCATAAGCCACATTGGGAACCCCTGATTCAAACTAGTAAGTAATTACTCACCAAATAGTTCTATTTAAGTCCAGGGAATTATTCATGTGTATAACTACTCACAGATATGAGTAAGATCACACAGCCTGCACAAAAGTGAGCATCATTAGTAATTTAAAAGAAAGGGGGGGAAAAAAGAAAAAAAAAAAGAGGTCCTGAAATGTAGATATTCTTTTGTTCTTTTGAGGAGGGGCAAACAACAGCACTATGATTATTACATCCACATCTATTGACCAAACCAGGCAGCTGGGTTACTTCTATTAGAAAGTAACTTTGCAATAAGGAACTGATTTGATTTGTCCCCATTGCTGGTTTCAAATAACCATTTGCTTTCAAGTGAATTGTCCCCACTACTGGTTTTAAATAATCATTTGCCTGTCCTTTTTCAACATTCAGAGTTCCTACCTCCTCAGCCACTGGGACACTTACAGAGCTTTAGAAACTCTAAGTAATATTTATCATATAGGAAACATTTTTTCATCCTTCAAGAGCTGCAGAAACCTTAATAGGTTACTTGCCATGCCATCTGTCTCAAGCAGAAACAAATATGATGTGGTTTTGGGGGGTTATGAGAACACTTTAAGTGAATTTGAGGGGTAGGATAAGAAATCTGCCTGAGAGTCCCACGAGAGTCAGTCCACACATACACCATCTTGTAAATTCAGAGTTGCCACAAGAAAATTGCCCCCCCAGCACACTCTGCAGCAGTTAGATCTAACTCAGGACTGAGATTGGTCTTCACATGGTTTATCTTTGTTACTCTGTTATTTGCTACTGGACCCATTCATTTGAACATGCCATAGGATGAATTCACTCACCTGAATTCCGGCGGGGAAACGGGGCTCTCTTCCTCAGCCGGGCTCCCGCGGGGCAGCCTCCGTTCCCGAGCCTCGCAGTGCCACTACACTGACACTTTGTCGCTGGGCTCATAACAGTGGAACTCTTCTTTTGTCCCAACGAAACAGGGAACAGCTACGCTCGTGCCTCTGGCGCTGACACACAGGGAACTGGTCTGCCGAGAACGGAGGAGAGCCTCCCTCCCTCCTTCAGCTGGCGGTCTGGGGTCCCGCAGCATCCTCCCTGTCAGCTCCCGGCCGCACAGCCACGCCGCATTACGTGTCACGCTGACGGGGTCGGCTACCTACTAAATATACCCCTCGGCATTACAGCAAAGGCAAACACCGTGGCTTCCCTCACAGGTTTCAGCCAATCCAGAGTGCGCGTTAAATGTGTCCTAATCCACAACCAGCCCAGCCCATAGGGAAAGCCTCGCAGAAGTTTGGGTAAATAATAATGTGCAAATTAAGAGTGCTCCCGCGAAGCGTGACACACAAAGCTAGAAATAAATGTTGCCTGTTGTTTCGAATTATTCCAAGCACTCCGGCAGATGACTGGCAAGACCACAGCATGTGTAAAGAGTGATAAAAGTAAACAGTCCAGATTTAAACTAGCTGGCTTGCCTGTGCTCATAGAGCCCTATTGTAGTGGGACAAAGAGGGTGCTGGCGATACCAGCGCTCGCTCCATGAATTCAGGGCAGAGTCCAGCCTGTCCATTCACTCCAAAGACATACAGACAGGAGCAGCACAGAGCTGCAGGCAGGAGCCCGGCATGCTCACAAGAATTGATGTTTAACCAAGCTGCTCAAAAGCAACCTGGGCTACCTATTTGACTGCTTACAGGCATCCTTTGGACAAGAGATAAAGCTACAAGGATAAGAAGGAGAGACAGGTACTAGAGCTGTGTCGATTCCATTTAAACACACTAGAGTTTGAAGAATGGTGCAAGGACAACATGTATGTCAGAGAAAGACAGTAAGCACTCACTTTAAGTCCATGTAATACCCAAAATCTGCAGGAATCTCTAATTTGTGTGCTTACCTTTGGTAAATGCACTGCTCCTTCCTCCCCTTGAACTCTTCAGAGAGCTAAAAAGAGGTCCTGTTACTTCCAAATGCTTTTGTTCTTCTGTCCCTCTGTCACATGGCTTGCCTTTTATATTTGCAACACACAAAAGTTAGGGCTGTTGTTTAAGAGAGAGAGGGGGAGAGAGAGGGAGAGAGAGGGAATGTCAAATGGAAAAGTGCCATTGCAGTCATATATCAATCAGGGCAGCAGCAGCAGCAGCTCACTGGCAAATGGGAATTCCACAGAAATGTGAAGCTCTTGTTATCTGAGAAATCACAAAACACCACCAGCCAAGCTCCCCTCTGCAGGGACTTATTATTGGCAAGCCAGGAAATAGAAGGAAATGTTGGCGCTTTTTTAATTGTTGTTATTGTTTCGGATCTGGAGATACGTACACTGTGGTATATGCAAGCCAGTGGAACATAAATCCTGAATCAAATTCCTTCCTAAACAAATGCAGTGTGTGCAGGATAAAGCAAAGCCCTGAGAAGCAAGGTAACAGAGCTAATTGAAGGATCTGACAGTAATGATTTAAATAATTTGGTAACTGCACTGCGAAAATATCCGTAGAAAAACTACCTTTTTCCTGGATTACTCATTAATCTCTTTTTTTTCTCTGACAAGTTTTTCTTAGATTTTTTTTTTAACTGTGACTGATCTCAGATATTCTGAACTCAAGCTGTGCTGTTTCACTACAGTTGGTCACCTAAATCGTCTGACATTCCCTGGCTCTCCAGTTGGGCAGAGAAGTATTTTCTATATAAAATTCCACTGCTTCAGACAACCTGCCCTGAAATCCTGAAGTTTCTCTCAAACAAATTCAGAAGTTTGCTCACAGAAGAAAACATTGTCTTTCTGCTTTACAAACCTTCTTCTGAAGAATTCCAATTTAGGAAAAAAAAAAAATCCTTCAAATCTTTTATAAAAATATTGTGGTTTATGCAAGAAAAAAAATATAATTCCTTGAGGGACTGAAGAAAGAAGCCATCCACTGGACAACCCCATTTACCACAAGCACATCACAGCTCTGGATGCTACTCTACTTCCACAGGGGAGGGCATTTCACTTCCCTGTGGAGTTGCCCCTAGTCATCCTGCGGCGTTACAGGAAGTACAGACCTAAGCTGGTTAATTAAAAAATAGGCAACATAGCTGGCCATTCACAGGCTGAATCTGTTCAGAGACACTGGCCAGCAGATGGACGGGGTCCTGTGTCAATTGTGTTTGAACTCTAAAGGAGAGTCGGTGTTTGATGGATGATGTTATCAGCTAAATGTCTTATGTGGTATAAGATCAAAGAACAGATGGAAATTATGCCTTAAAAATAGAATAATCTAAAAGGGGAATGGCCTGTAGTTGAGTAGGCAGCATGGAAACAATAAAGGAGACTTTCTTTGGCTTGCTTTGTTGCACAGCCGGGTTTGACTGGTGGGATAAACAAATGACCCACTTAGGACTGAGATTCTTGGGATGTGAGTTTTGCTGCACTTTTTTTCCCTCATATTCCATGTTTACATTGTTTTGCCTCTTAAGTCAACCTTAGGTTTCTCTCACCAACCATGTGTGTCCCAGCTCTCTGCTTCCTCTCAGGTGCCACCACAGTGACCCAGGGTGGGTGGTGGCAGAGCTCACCAGCATCTTTGCCTCGCTGTAACTGCAGGATGAAACAGCACTGATACCCTGGCACTAAACTTACCTTAGACAGACTACACACAGCAATCTTTTTTAATTTAGCCAACACCCTCCTTTAAAATGAAGGCTGTTGGCCCTTTCGTCATTGTACTGCTGGGTTGTCTCTCTTTTTCCACAGGCAAGAAAGTGATTTAGTCATTCCAGTTATTTCCACTAAGGACCTCCCATGTGCAAGGCCTTGCTAAGTAGCTCCTGCATGAAATCCTCCGGGAGACAGTAGACATCCTACTCATGGACCTTACTGAAAATGTTGCTTTAGATTTTCTTACTGGTACAGCTTAGGTTTCTTATCTTTGTGTCATCTACAGGTAACAATACCTGTATTAATTTCTGTTGGGTGCTAAGCATACTTTACATACTCAACAAATAGCAATAATACCTCAAACAGTGGCATTTTTGAGTGCTGAGCATTTTGCTACCAAAACATAAATTCCTAAGGCAGGAAAACAAGCAAAATATTTCAAAAAATTTTAAGTGACTTTAATTTTTTTTATCTCCAACTTCCAGACCCTGTTTGGCAGCCAGTAGAAGTTAATCAGCAATTAATTGACTGCACAGGCTGGTGACTTATAAACTGACACTCTCATTTGTGGCCTTCTGAGTGAACTTGCGCAGGATCACAGGCACAAAAGTAGAAACATCGAATGTAGCCTCCCCCCACCTCAAGAACATTATGGCCCATAACTTTTTCATAGCTGTTCATAAATCTTCAGCCTCTCTCAACTTCTGTGACTTAATCCCACCCATAAAACCAGTCATTTTGAAGAAACAAATAAAAGCGGAAAGCACAGGAGCTCAGAGCTCAGTTTTCAGAGACGATTAGACATCTGAGATGACCTCAGATATTAGATGATATTTCCAGAAGATTTAAGGTGTCTGCTCCTATCAGTTCTGATCTGAGTTCCCTTCAGAGGGAGTTCATCTCACTTTAAAGTAGTTGCCTGAAAACAAAGTTTAGGCTCTTCCAGCAGCAAATGTAGCGTTTCTATCCTGAATTACTTCCAGTATAAGCCCATTTCAGATTGTCATCACTTGCAACTTTTGTCTCTGTGAACAACCACAAATATTCTGCTGACTCAGTTGAGCTAAATATCAATTTTTTTAAGTAGGGAAAACCATGTGAGATAAATCCTTCCCTCAAGGACTCAGTCTGTAATTTTGAAGAGATGGAGATCCCAGGCTGCATGGAGTTCTACCAATCTCCCTGCTTCAGTCCCCATAAATTACATTGGAGACCTGCAACCCTCATTTGCAGATTTCCTTATTCCACCACAGTATGACCTACAAGACCTCATGTTTGTCCTCAGAAAAGCATTGTACTACCACTACCTGCAATTCAGTGGGATCCAATTGTTTGCCCTGCTGGCATCACCAAGCTCAGTGTTGCTTCCTCAAAGGAGCAGGATTTCATGTCTCCATCATGCACGTGTTGTGAAATGCATTCACACTTGTGCAGCAAAATCAATATGTCGTTTTCATCTGAAGGATTTTACAGTGCTGCCACTTTGTAGTCTTCCCCGGGCAATTTTTACATTCTGAGATAGTGGATAACAGACCTCCATGTCCTCAAATGTGCTGTCATTGGTATTTGTGCTGGCTTGGTGTTTGTGCTGGTTGTGCCTGCAAAGATCATGAAAGGAGTACACATGCAAGAACAATTTTTAAATGTAGATACATACTCATGCACAGACTATTGCTGCAAGCAGTTAGAGGGAGTAGGATGCATTGGAATGCAGTTCAGGGAAGGACAATGCTTTGTTCCATTACTGAATTGGTGAAGGGTGTTTTATATTTGGGGGTTGGCCATCAGTATTCTTTTCATAGTTTGGAATGTAGGAGGAACTGAAAGTATTGTATTGACAGTCTACAGCAATAAGCAATGTAATACTTATATAATGAATATAAACCTCATGCAGATAAGAGGCACACAGAATTCTTAGAGGAATTATTTTCTATCATTTTAATAATAATAACAAAATATTAGCCAAATAATTTTCCCAATAAATAAAATTCACACACCTACATAAGGCAATGCAGGACCAGGTGACACAAAAGTCTGTTTAGGTACTCAACTTTTTCTCATCTCTTCTTTCTCCCCATGCTGCTTTATTCAGATTCGTTACACAAAGATATTTAAATACCAAAACACATATATTCTTCAGTAACCTGAATGTGACACTTCTTTCAACGTTTATATGTATCAATGAATGTGAGTTGTTAAGAAACCGTACCTGGACATGTTTGTTTGGTTGTTTGCACACACAGAGTTATTGCAGCAAGGCTCCCTTCATCTAGGGAACAAGGCTGCTATGGAAAAGACTGTGAAAAGTGGTGAAAGACTGAATTATTTGCCTATTCATTTTACGACAGAAGTCCGAAAGACATACTGCCTGTGGACAATAGCCTGTAGGTTGACTTGAAAATGTGACTCTCCCACAAATTTTTCAACTCCTTTTAAAGCCCCTACAAGATTGCTGGCTGAGCAAGGGTCAGCACACCCTCACTGGACAGCAAGAACATGCTGTGCCTCCTCAGACTGCCAAAGTGTGGGTTCTTTGGTTTCCCTCTCCAGGACAACAATAAGATGCAATACTTCCGCCTAAGCACCGCAGTTTCTTACATTTCCAAGAAATTGCCCAGAAATTTAATTTTTTTGAGACCTCAGCCTTGCCGTTACAATTGGCTGAATTTGGGCATCTCGTTGAAAAACTAAAGGGAGACACTAACATCAGGGCAGAGAGACAAAAAGGCAATGCAATCCTATGAGAAAAGCATAAATAAGAGAGTAAAGATACCTCTTTTCTGCCTTCAGGCTGCTGGCAGGTAGCGTCTTTCTTCTAGAAGAGACTGAGGCCACCACGATCCCTATTCCCATCACCTTTGGAACGACTGGTTGCACCTCTCTGGTGTCCTTTGTCACTACTTTATACCCAATAGAGACAGAGAAAAGTAACTGTGTTTCCCTGAATTTCAGCAACATGAATCAGGCTCTTGGGAGATTCATCCACCCTCCCTGAAGGCAGCTTTCTCAGTCTCAGCTGGGCTCCTCTTATTGTTGGTGGAAACCACAAACAGGTAGTGCCTGAAGGGCTGTTCACTTGCTTATGATAGGATGAGGTGGAACTGCCTTTTGATAGTATCTATTTATCTCTATTAATAACAAAGGCAGCCAAGAGTGACTGGTTCAGATTTAGTCATCCAGCTGTTGAATGCCTTGGTTAGGGCAGATGAATTCCACCTTTAAGGTTGTTCCAAATTATCTTATAAGCATATGTGGCAGATACTTAACATACAAAGTAACTATAGTTGCTCATGGGTCAATGTTAAATATCTCACTTTGTTTACCAAGGCTGCAGGGAAAGTTTTGCATCAAACAGTGTGGGATAATGACACTTGATGTGCAGTGTGCAGTTTGCAGCATATATCTTCAATCTGATAGGGGTAGAAAGAGTCTCTCTTTGAAAGCTTGTAATATGTCAGATGGTTAGCTGAGTGTCAAAGACCAGTTAGGATGTGTCCTACAGGATCCCCAAGCCAGAAAGCAAGGCTGTATTAACCCCAGTCTCTTGTAGAAAGGAGTTGCAGTCATGTCCCTCAGGTCTGCAATGTGGAATTGAAGCAATTTCTCCCGCACTTCTCCAGTATTTGCATCTGCACCTCCCCGTGTGGGTGATACACTGTTCTTCTTGGGCATTAACATCGGTCTCTCTACCCCGCCATCCCAACCCACAAGCAACAACATTTCTGCTGTTTCCTGCAGCATGGGAAGTGTTCCTCAAGAGGTCAGAGTTTGCCAGAAAGTCCTAAACAGTGTCCAGTGGCACAACTGGCGGTTTTGCCTGAATACGAACTGTTGGTTAATGATTCTAAACGTGGGCTGAAGCATTTTATCTCAGCAAGGGTCAGATCCTGAGGGCTTCCTTGTAGCTTGCATGTCACTGAGCATCAAACTGTAGCTTCATTTCTAGGATGGTTTGCATTAGAGAGAAAAAAAAAACTAACTAACGTGGCAGGAGTACCTGCACTTAATTGAAAGAAAGTATAATTTCCTTCCTCAGGTTAGGATTGTGATTTGAACAACATTTCCATAATGACAAAAAACTTCCCATAAATTCGCTTAGAGCTGCAAAAATGACCTGGCAAGGTACAGTCAGCTACTAATAAAGGCAACCTTATTTTATTGCAGTCTCCTGCCAATACCCACACAATATGATTTTCTTGCAGTCAAAACGCAATAAGCGAAGTGGAGAAGACATTTTTCTATTCTATTTACTGCAAAAAAACTAGAATCGAATACTTTGTCTATGACACAGGTTTGTGAGGCCACTCCCTGTGCAACACCTCATGTTTTAAAAGGAAGCATTAGATGGAAGTCAGTCTCAGCTAACCAATCTGGGTTAAAACTGCAGGGCAGGTTGGCGTATGGGAAGCTGCTGAGAAGAAATGCCAGTTGGAGCAGGAAATCGGTGATTCATAATTGACATTAACTCCAGTCACCGTCCAATGTGCATGCTGTACTTCATGTGAAATTATAATAAGCAAAGGAAGGCCATTCCCTTGAGCAAGTTCAAGTTAATGTTTAGGAAACCATTTAAGTCATTATTAGGACAAAAGTCATTACGTTGTAGTGGTCAGATGCTTAGACTGCACCCTCAGCTGCAAAACCTGTGCATTTTAATACCTCTTTGCAAGGAGCTCTTTAGACATGTGCTAATTTTGGCCAATTCACTGAAATCCCAGCTTCACCAATGTCCCCAGACAAATCTCCCACCCAGTAGACAGAGCCAGAAGCAAGTGCTTTTTCAGCACTCCCTGTGGGCAGCTGTCTAATTGCACTGAAATCCATGCTGGTCTCAAGTTCTATGCACGCAAGTCCCTTCAAACCTCAGAGGAACTCCTGGAGATGCAGCAGTAGGTGGGAGCAGAGTCACAGGAACATTCCCACACACTGCTGCATTTGGGCCTTGGCTTCAGTGCAGTACCCTGCCTGTCCTGGCAGATGCCAAACTTGCAGAAGGCAACTTGCTGCTGTTCAGACTATAGAATGAGACAGTCCAGGGGCTGGGTTCTCACCTAATGAGAGTCAGCAGTGCTCTGGGGCTTTTGCTGTGACCTGTGACCTTGCACCAGGGGCATATTTGGTGCCACCTCTGCCTGGTCCTTAACAGCTGGATGCTTTGCAGTTGTTCTCCACAGCAGAGATGAAGCTCACTGAAGTTCCTCAGAGTACTGCCCTTTATTCAGTCCAAATGGACATATGGACTTAATTATTCTACCATACTATAAGCCTGGAATAAGGAATTAAATAGATCTTGTTATGGATTTGGATGTGAGTAAAGTTTTGGCATCTTATGCAATTTTTTATGATTTTTTTTTTTTCAAATAGAAGCAGAAACATCTTTCTAATATAGAGTATGCCTTAAGCTGCAAGTGTAAATCAGACAGACTTCGTGTACAGTATCCCTGAGCTTGAGAAAAGCACTTTAAACCACTGCCTCATTACCACCTTTACAAAAGAGGGGTTTGGATTCCTCTCTACAAGGAGAGACACTCTGCAGCCCCAGTGCTGTGCGTGACCAAGGACCCCATAAGAAAAGCCAGTCACTCTCCATAGCTGGTCAAGTTCCTGGGACCCTGCTGACTCCAGAGGGATGCTCAGGGCACAGGGGGGTGACAGGTCATGGAAAGCCAAGGCATTTGCTGTCCTTGGCCTTTGCTTGGCCTGTGATAAGCAAAACAACAGCAGGATTTTTTGTATAGTAAGGACAGCAGCACACAGCCTCAGGAGCAACACAGATTAAGAAAACATTCTTAGTGTAAGACCAGAGGTGGCAAAAGTCCTGACAGAACTGAAACACGCTGGAGTTGAAGAGGACACTGGAAGAGGGTATAAATGGTGGTGTACTGAGAGTGGGCACAGTAAGGATAACAGCAAAAGGATGACAGCAAAAGGCAGCAGAGGCAGGAGAAAGATCCTTTTCTTGGTGACTCCAAATAATCTTCAGTTCTGCTGGGCAAAGAAACCATTGTAGAGATGTGAGTCTTGTACTTCACCTGAAAACTAAAAAGATAAATAAGAGATTATCAAATAGAGGCTAAAAAGGGAAAGTTTGCCCTCACTTAGCAGAGCTGAGTATACAGCACAGCTTCAGGAGCTTCCGGAGCAGACCCTTGGCAAGAGTATTCCTTGGAATTACTGCCTGGGGCAGAGCCTACAGGCTACTGCAGGAAGCAGAATTAACTCCAGAATAAGGAATTAGGATTTCCCAAGCAAAGACAGTCAATCAGAATTGGGTGAGGCTGATGTAAGGATGTACAGAGACTATGAAAACCACCCTGAGGCTGAAGGGCAAGGCCAGTCTACTGCACTGCCCTGGGAGACACTGAAAGACCACATATTATGCACATACCTTGGTAAGGCACAGCTGTGCCCAGCATTTGGGAAGAGATGGAAGAATCACAGTGGATTACCTCGTCTGGGAAAGAATCTACATGAACCTATGGAGCACAGCACGGGTGAGGAGGATGGTGACAGCACCATTATAGGCAAGGGGTTATTCACAGGAGCCATGAAAAATGCTGTGGTGCAAGATAAAAGGACAACCAGCCCGTAGGCAAATGGCAATAATTAATTTTCAGCTGGACAGAGCTGCACAAACTGATAATGTGTCTGACAGGGTTACGAGCACTGAAAGAAAAGCTGCAGGCAGCACAAGGTAAGAGAAGAAAGGGCTCAGAAGGACTATTTCCCCACTGAAGGAGATAAAGGCATGTGGAAATGGAAGAGAGAGTTCATGATAGTGTCAGAGATTTTTAAAATGTCACATCCTTGATCTCACCCGCGGGGTGAGTGCACTGGAGTTAGAACAATAGTAGAAATGGCTGAGGGACTCTTCGAACTGCAGAGCGGAGCACAAAAGCACCTCACAGTCCCCATCCCTGCTCCAGGGGGGTGGCTGGAGCCTTGCACCCACAGCCTGGGGTGAGGTTTGAAGGGCACTGCTGGGAATCAGTGGTCCAGGGAGAAATTCAGCCCTAAAGAGACTCCACATCCATCCACAGGAAGGAAATGTCACTTCCTTAAAAAATAAAGAAAATAAAGGCAGTCAGTGTGTGAACAGAGCAAATTTTCTTCTCCTCCCAGTGGGAATGGCTTCTATGAGACACACACACACCAAACCTGACACACCAGGCAGTGCTCTTGGGCAGGAGCCAGTATTGAAACAGAGTCCAGAGGAGGGACACAAAGATGATTAGAGGAATGGAATACCTCTCATATGAGGAAGGGTTGAGAGAATTGGGATTGTTTAGCCTGGAGAGAAGGCTGTGGGGTGACCTTATTGTAGCCTTTCATTACCTAAATAGGGTCTATAAGAGAGTGGGAAAGGGACTTCCACAAGGGCATGTAGGGATGGGTTGAGGGGTAATGGCTTTAAACTAAAAGAGGGCAGGTTTAGATTATGTATTTGGAAGAAATTCTTTGCTGTGAGGGTGATGAGACACTGAAACAATTTGCCCAGAGAAGCTGTGGATGCTTCATCCCTGGAAATGTTCAAGGCCAGGTTGGACAGGGCTTGGAGCAACCTGGTCTGGTAGAAAGGTGACCCTGGCCACTGCAGGGAGTTTGGAACTAGATGATCTTTAAGGTCCCTTCCAACCCAAACCATTCTGTGATCTTGTGATTGTTTGTTCCTGTGATTCAGGATCCTCATTTCTGAGGATTCTTATCTTTGCCTCACTGCCTCATGAGGCAAACTGGAGGCTCTTCTCAGGAAAAGAAAAAGAAACCTGCCAAGAAAATCCAGCTTTTTACTGCACATACCTTACTGGTCCCTCTACACAATCTTGTAGTCCAAATGGAAGGCAATCTACAAATCTGACCTGTGGAAATGACTCAGCCCCCCCAGGGCTGCAGCAAAGCTAGCAATGACTGCCAGCTCCATGCAACAGGGATGGCATGTCTGGAAGGGGGAATAGCACGGGGAAGGTGCAGGCAGATCCTGGTAGGGCTGAAATCATTCTTGGTGCATCTATCCCAGATGACAGGGAAAGGATGCCAAACATCACTGGAAGGGTGACGCGCATGGGGAACCTACCTGCAGCACCAGAAAGCTCACAAGGCTCGTGGGCAGCTCTAGCCAGTGCCCAAAGTGTGCTTGTGCTAATGAAGACTTTATTAACACAAAGAGGAAGAAACCTTTAAAGAATCCTTGACCCCACAGCACTGTGAAAATAAGCTTAAAACTAAATTTCTTAGGGACAACTCCAAGCAGATGAGTGAGTCGGAAGCCTGGAGAGTGGCATTTGGTGCATCATGACCCTGAGGTATTGGTTTGGAAATGCCACTGACCATCCTTGTAAGCCCTGCTCAGTTTGTTCCACTGAAGCAGGCTGGGGCCGAGCTTCAGAGCTCAGGACAGCCAGTGGGTTTTCTGCTTCCTAACAGCATTAATGCAGACATCTCAGGCAAAGACATCATCTTCACTTGGCAGTGAAAGGCTCTTCAGAGGGTCAGCAAGTACCACTAATTAGTACACTGTTTTTACGGCATTAAGTTCTGTGTTACTGATTCCTCCTTCCTAGTTCTATTTTTAAACCTGTAGAAAAGGAACAGGAAGCTTGTTTGGGATGCTTTCCGAAGAGCTTGCTGGAGTTATGGTTTTGAGTTTCATACTTCCTTGCTGAGCTATGCTGGTCACTTACAACTCAGTCACTGCATGAATGAATAAAACAATGAATGAGCAGATTAATTAGAAAGGTCTTTCTCAGGTTCCCTGGCTTCTGAGCTTCACAGACCTGGCTGTGACTGCCAACAGCTCTTCACTGTGGACTGGCTTAGAGCTGGTCCAAAGTTCATAAAAGATCCAGTTTTCATCCCCTCCTCAACTGTACCTTCCCTTGGCTGCACTGAGACCCTGGGTAGCTACAGCCTCTGTAAGACCAGGTGAGGTCACAATCTTTTACCACCCTTTAGCATCTATTTGCAGTGACTGAAATGACACTTTGGAATTGGAGAGCCTCATCCTGTTAAGTTCATTCCTTCCATTCCAAGATACCACTCTGTAAAGTAAAGAGGCAAGGCTGTATCTCTGGTTTTGCAGAATAGGAGGGCTGGCATTCATTCCATCAGCAAGTCTCCCACCTTTTCCTCAGCACTAAATTTGCCCTTCCAGTCATACAGTGATAGTCTCTATTTTGGTATTTTCAATACTTATTGATCTAATAAATCCAATGAATAGGGTGGTGCAGTTGTATTGTTTCAATGCTTAAAACATAGTACTGTAGGATACTGATTTCTCAGGATAAGTTTGGAATCATGGCCGTTCTCTAGGCATCCTAAAAAATCTCTGAAGTTTGGGGACATGGTACCTGTGGTTTATTGTGCTGACACAGAAAAGGGATGGTCAGTCTGTAGGAATTGTTGCCATGTTTTTCTTTTGTCAAAAAAAAAAAAAAAAGAGTTGTCAAAAGAGAGATATGCTCATAACCAACAAGACCGATGGCTTTAGTGCCACAGAGCAGACTCTTGGTGCAAGGAAGGCTCTGGGAACTGTACATAAAATAAGTGCACCTCAGCCCCTGCTATCAGAGCTGCAGTCCTTGTTTGTGCCCAAGCTGCCTCGGATTTGTCATCTGCAAATAGGCACACAAACTCACCTTTCTGGTGTTTCTGAGGTGCAAGTTAATGCTGTAGGGTCACACTGGGGGTAGGTCAAGCCCATTCAGCTCTCTGGAGGACTTGGAGCTGTAGTGTGGACAAGACACCAACATTTCTGGTACTACATCTTCTAAAGCTGATTACAGCACCACGTTAGATAACATGGCAGGAGAAATACATGCCCTCCTCTCTTCACCCAAATCTCTCCCCTGTTGCTGCTGGGGGTGAATTGCAGCTTCCAGATCCAGGCTGCAGCTTCCACAGCAGCGAAAAGTCACGGTGCCAGTTCACGCAGAAAGTGCTGAGGGCAGGAGGGCTTTGTCCATGGCAGGGCAGCACAGACACCAGCCCTGATGCCCCACATCAGAGGGCTCCAAGCCACGAGGCTGGTCCTGGGAACAGTCGTCCCCACACGCTTGGCTGCTCCTCGCCACCAGCATCCTCTGCTGGCCGCCGTGGAGCAGGGTGCTGGCTGGGCGAACGTCTGCCTCAGGCATGCTGAGGGCTCTGTGACTGATGCAGTAAGACACGTTATACCGTGGCACAACAGTTTACTAAATTAAGAGAATCAGGTAATGAAGTCCAAATGAAATGGCGTTGCTTCCTCAGAACAGAAATTCTCAAAATTTGTAAACTCGAGCCTTCTGACGAAGAAATGCAATATCACGGTTTGTTGATTTTGTTTGTCTGGAGATTCGTGGGGTTTTTGTTGTTTTGTTGTTTTTTTTTTCCCTGAGATTGTTACATTTTCACAGAACATTTAATTTACATTTATGCTGTACTTTCCTGGAGAAAATGATGCTGTTAGAAAACATAATTTATCTCTTCTGGAGTTTTGTAATAGTAAAATTACAATTCGTGTTCTCTGCAGTTGTAAATCAAATACATTCATTTTAATGGCCCGGTCTACAGAGCTCGAGAGACCAGCTCTATCTATCCAGTTTGTAATAAATTGATGAACATCTTTGTTCAGCACAGCAGTCTCAGACTGCTTGTAATACTCAAACATTGATGTCTCTATATGAGCAGTTTCTTTAATTACCATTGCCAATTCTGATTTTCCAGGTAAAGGCTTGCTAAAATTTTGAATTCGTTTGTCACCTGTCATGAAGGAGAGAGTTTGTTGGCATCCTCCTGTGCAGCGAGACGTGCTTTAATCCCAAACTATTCCATCTATGTTATAGTAAGACAAAGCACCACCTGCTATGAAGTTTGACAGACTATATAAAATTTAATTTATGTACATTACTGTCTTGTCTGACATAAAAGCGTTGCATAGAGAACAAGAAGCAAAAAAATTTGTAACTGTAGTGTCAGGAAAAAACATCTTTAATTTATGACAGAGTTAATAAGACAGTTATTCTTTCAAACACACAACTCTTCCCAGGAGCCGTGGAGTGACTTCATTTATATGGCCTTAAATGAAAAGATTGCCTGCAGTCAATGTAATGCTACCAAATCAACAATACAAAGATCCAGAAGATCTGATAAACCTGTCTGGTAAGTCTCATGTGTACAAAGGACCAGAAATCTAAAAATAAGAACTAAACCCACCAGTCAACATCTAATTCATTTGTGGATCTTCAGCTGGTAGAGCTCTATCAGCAGCAATACCCCACCACCCTCGATGCACAGGAATGGGCAGGAGCATCACCTGCAGAGACGAGCTCCAGTTTTCACTAACACACATCACCACACCTGGGTCCCTCAGAGGCTCCAGATCTTCCATCCAACTCACACAACCAAACCAAAATCTTTCTGTTCATTAGTAGATCGTAGGTGGGCAGGGACCATCGTAAAAAAGTGTTTGATGCCAGAGGAAGCTGGTGGAATGGCCTTGGGTTTGGGGGCTGCGGTGTCAGGGATGGGGCAGTCCCAGCAGAACTTTGCAGCCACTGTGCTGGGATGGTCCAGATACATCCCCTCATGGCACCCAGGGCATCAGGGTCCTTTATAGATATGGTATGTTGGGGGGGGCACTGTTTTTCAGGCACAGACCACAGACATATTAACTGCAATGACTTCAAGTATTGTGTTGTCATCCCTGCTGTGTCCCTCAAAATATTTGGCTTTATATCTGGGGTTGGAGAGTGAAGGTCCCTGATAAAGAACAAATCCCTACTGCAATCATACATGTTGCAACACTCAAAGGTAAGACACAACAGGGGCTTGTGAATCTCATTTGAAAGTTTTCATTCTTGTCTTCAAGTCACGCCAAGGCAGGGGGGATGAACAACCCTCATATGGAAAAGTCTGTCTGAAGCACAGCCTTGTGATTTGGGTATAAGGGGTACCACACAGCCTGGCATCATTCTTCACCCTTATGGAGAAGTGGGGTCTGTCAGGGTCAGCTGGGAGCATTTCTCCCCCAAAACTTACTTCCCAGTTTCAGTCTTTGTGGCTGGTGCCCTCACCAGAGATGTGCAGTGGGGTGCTGACACCCACAAAGCAATGGGGAAATTTTGGTATCTGGGAACTGAAACCTTGTGTGAGAAAGCAAAACTCAGAGAGGTGGTTGGAGCAGCTTTGACTTGTATCGGGCAGCAGTGGGCTTTCTCAGGAGGGCATTTTTCCCACAGACCACGAAAGGAGCTGAGAAAAAGCCTAATGCATCCATGGGGTACCTGCACTCTCCAGACTCCCTCCAGGCACCAAATGCCACAGACCAGAGAGTGACTGCCTTTGGGGGCCTATGGGGTCCTGCAGTTTTAAAACAGCAGGTCACTTTAACATACACGGATCTGGAAAGGAGCATGCAGGCTTGGAATTTTTCAAGAATCATTTCATGTCTTTTTTTTAACTTGGTCCATTTGAACTACTCTATCACTCCTTTTCCCAAAACAAGCCTTTGGACCAAATACAGAGATGGCATAGCTGTGTTTTCCTCCTTTGCTGCAGAGGCTGCACATACAGACCAGTGCAACGTACAGTTCTCATTTAGATTCAAGTGTAGTGCCAGAAACTGGTAGCAATGGTTACTCAACCTTGCAAAGTCTAGTTTTCTTCTTGTTTGCTTTCCAAATGAAAAAGATTTTTCAGCCCTATTTTTGACAGGGAAAACCAACACATCTATTACCCTTTTCTCGTTTTTTTAATTCCCTCAGTAGTGAACCCCAGTCTTAACGCAAGAACTTCAAAGCGAGCCAAACTGATTTTTTCATGTTAAGAATTTGCACAGCCACTAAAGATGTTTAAATGTCATCTTCCATTTTCTCTAATGACCTTATAAATTATCTAGATAAACGTTCTGCAAAATTTGTTTTCAAGAAAAAAATTCCAAGCCAGTGTATCTCCTTTGCCTCATTTCTTGATTCCTATTAAAGTCTGAAGTTTGTTGTTAGAACTTCCTGGAACTGAAGCAAAAATGGTTCAACTTTTTGCTGGAAAGAGAAGTGTACAGTGGGAAAAGGGCAGGGAGATAGTACGAGCAAACAAGGCAAAAAAAAGGGGTTGTATTTACTGAATCTCTAACTTTCAAGTGTCCAGCCTACGACTCCTATTGCCAGCAGAGCCTGATGTTTCTACATTTTCTTCTGACATTTGAAGATTAAGTAAATCATGTTTAGGTGCGATAGTACCAGCAGACACCTGACTCCGGTCTCTCCCCACCTCTTCAGGACTTGTCGCCAAAGCAATTCCATGGAAACAGCATCAAGTGGAGATGGCCGGGAATATGCGCCCGTACAGGAGACCACCACAATTAATTCATCTCCTGATTTAAGGGAGCACTGACATAACCTCCAGCTCTGCTTCCCTTCTTTGTTGAGTGGTTGCTATAGGTCTACATTCATGTGCAAACCTACCTGATGTTTAAACATGTGCTTGTTATCTCCAGATTTTTGTTTATTTGCCTCTTAAATTTTTAGTAAAGATACGATTAAGGATAGCAGTTAATGGCTTCTGTTTATTTTACAAAGCAAACATGAAGCAATAGACTATAAGTATTGAGTCTGTAGTGCTTTACCGAGGTGTGATTAGTAAAAAACCAAAAGTCAACTTAAAAGTACTTCACTTTCTAAAGGTTTCTGAAAGGTATCTGAGATTGGCTTGCAAAAGCAGCATGTTGACATTGCCTTTATTTTCATTTACATTTTATCCTTCTTTTTGGGGCTGCGACTTAATTACAGCAACTTTTGCTGGTGGTGGGTGAGAACAGACTCAAGGCTTTCTTTTTCCTAAGGATTCCCATCCTGTACGGTGAATGAAAACTGTTAAGTGACAGACAGGGATGAAGGCGAGAACAGGAGAAAGAAAGAAAGAGAGAAAGAAAGAAAGAGAGAAAGAAAGAAAGAAAGAGAGAAAGAAAGAAAGAAAGAGAGAAAGAAAGAAAGAAAGAGAGAAAGAAAGAAAGAAAGAGAGAAAGAAAGAAAGAAAGAGAGAAAGAAAGAAAGAAAGAGAGAAAGAAAGAAAGAAAGAGAGAAAGAAAGAAAGAAAGAGAGAAAGAAAGAAAGAAAGAGAGAAAGAAAGAAAGAAAGAGAGAAAGAAAGAAAGAAAGAGAGAAAGAAAGAAAGAAAGAGAGAAAGAAAGAAAGAAAGAGAGAAAGAAAGAAAGAAAGAGAGAAAGAAAGAAAGAAAGAGAGAAAGAAAGAAAGAAAGAGAGAAAGAAAGAAAGAAAGAGAGAAAGAAAGAAAGAAAGAGAGAAAGAAAGAAAGAAAGAGAGAAAGAAAGAAAGAAAGAGAGAAAGAAAGAAAGAAAGAGAGAAAGAAAGAAAGAAAGAGAGAAAGAAAGAAAGAAAGAGAGAAAGAAAGAAAGAAAGAGAGAAAGAAAGAAAGAAAGAGAGAAAGAAAGAAAGAAAGAGAGAAAGAAAGAAAGAAAGAGAGAAAGAAAGAAAGAAAGAGAGAAAGAAAGAAAGAAAGAGAGAAAGAAAGAAAGAAAGAGAGAAAGAAAGAAAGAAAGAGAGAAAGAAAGAAAGAAAGAAAGAAAGAAAGAAAGAAAGAAAGAAAGAAAGAAAGAAAGAAAGAAAGAAAGAAAGAAAGAAAGAAAGAAAGAAAGAAAGAAAGAAAAAGATGAGAAAAGAAAGATGAGGAATGCAAAGAAGAAAAATACAGAAACCCTGATTTAACACCCAGCCTGAGCCAAAACTGTTTTACAGAATATGTTTCCTTGGGGGTTTATAATGCAACTACTATAGAGAAACCAGCATGATCTGACACACCATGAACTATTCAGCAGCCTACTAAAAATACGAATAGCTCATAACAACAGGAGAATCAAACTGTTACTGCCTGGAATGTGAGATTATAAAATGTGAGATGACAAAATATCATGATCCAGATCAAAATTCAATATATTTTGTCAGTAAAGGTACATGGACTATTGGAAAACAGTCAGTATGTTCCCCACCATTGCTAACAGAAGCCTTTGGACAAGGCAAGAAGTTGCAAGTTAAAAATGAAAATAAAATAAAATACAGGGTTCTGATACCAATCCATAATATTAAAAAATAGAAAATGTAATGGTAAGCAAGTAGTGGAAAGCCAGCCCTGGAGGGGTGAACAAAGGCAAGTGCAGCCTGTAGCACTGATATCTCAAAGGCAAAAGGAGCTTTACCCTTACCTGAAGGGTCTTCAGAAGGTACTTTGCTGTAAGGCAATGCCCTTGTGAAGTCTGTACTGCCTAGGGATTGCAGTATTTAAAGGGATTTGCTATCAGGAACTCTTGGATTAGGTTATTTTACACACACCTAGTTCATATCACAGAGAGAACTAGCCAGCCTGCCGGGCTAGTTACTAGGGCTAGTGAAGGTAAGTAAGAGTACTAAAGTTTCCCTGTTCAGGTGAGAAGTCAAACTAAAATTCAGACTGAGAGTATTACTGGAGTGTTTACTTAAGCAATTTACTACACCAAGGCCAGATTAATGAAATTCAGCCTGCTATTCATCCCACCACACAAGAGAGTCCTCCATACCAGAGGTATGAAAGCAAATAAGATAAAAGAAAAGATGAAATAAGAAAAGAGGTGCTACTTACCTGTGCTGTGCATTTTGTCTTTTTTATGGAGCCATCTGCAACTAATCCTAAGTATGGTTTGTATTAAGTCTGGATCACAAATGACACCCACCATGCAGCTGTTTGCATCTGGCTCACAGGTGTTTAACTGGTGTTTCCCAGGAGCAGATGGATGCCTTAGAGGGAACTTTCAGGATTGACATGCAGAGCCAGAGAGGAGGAAAAGGACAGGGTCTTTACTGTTACCTCTGTTACCTCCCTATTAAGCCTCCTGCTAGGAAATACAAGTAAACTTGCATGGAAATGCTGCTTGGAAAATGCTCCTCATTTTCCTCTAAGATAGTGAAAAGTGCAGTAGTGAATTCATGCAGGAGTACAGGGCAAGCCAATTAGGAAAAAAATCAATATTGCATGGCAATCCAGATAAAATTTCAGCAACAGGAGCTCAAGGTATATCCTTTGGCTGTGCTGGGATTGCAGAATCTGTTGTCCTGACTATGTGTCCTGTCCCAGGGAACAGAAACGAGTGCACTGGATTAAAAATCTGTCAAATGCTCCCAGGAGTCTGGCGCTGTAGTTTGTACACACACCAAGGATCCCACCATGTGGGCATTAAAAACCCTCCTGTATGATGAAGAGCTTGGTGCTCCTGTTCCCCGCAGGCTGAGAGCCAGCCCTGGTTTTGAAAGCTCATTCACCACCATCTGCTCAGAAACCAAGCACTGGGTCTGACACCAGGCAAACCTGGAGGCTGAGGGGACACCTTATTGCTCTCTGTGACTACCTGAAAGGAGGCCTCAAGTTGTACCAGGGGAGGTTTATATTAGATACTAGCTAAAATTTCGTCACAGGAAGGCTTGTCAGGCATTGGAACAGGCTGCCCAAGGAACGTGGTAGAACCGTCACCCCTTGAAGTGCTTAAAGATATGTGGATATGGCACTTGAGGACGTGGTTTAGTGGAGAACATGGTGGTGGCTCTAGGTTGACAGCTGGACTTGATGGTCATAGAGATCTTTTCCACTGTTAATTGTTCTATTATTCCATCCAAACATGGCTGGAGAGCAGGACTTTTACCCACTTGATAATGTGGAGTTGGTAAAACACACAGGCTGCAAGGAGGATGCGCTACCACGTCTTGCCTGTATTCTCCTGCCTGCCATAGCCTGAGAGAGCGGAAGGCTACAGGCCAGGATGCTGTAGGAGGCAGGATGGGATGAACGAGCAGGAATTCCCCCCTTGCACTACCAGCGTGGCACTTTCAGAGCCAAGCGCGCCAGAGCTTTGGCAGGGGAGTTTTGTTCAAGAGGAACAATGCCACAGACACTGGTGTAACAAAGAGAGCTTTGTGAGCACCACTGGCCTGTAGCACAGGATAAGGACTTCTTTTCAGGCTGGCTGCCTGGAATACTGAAGGAGGACAAACAGCTACCCAAGTCAGGATAACATGACCAAAAATCCCAATACATCCCCCTAGCTCCCTGCCTGTGCAACTCCTCAGCCGTGGAGCAAACTCTTCCTCCGTGGGAGGATTTGAATGGGAAAGAGGGGGAGAGGCAGGGGGTCAGGCAGAGGCAGAACAGGCAGCTCTTTGCATGCGTGCACACGTAGCCCTGGCAGTCAGGAGCCTGGCTGCCGGCGCAGGCTGGTCAGCTGCCTGGCTCCCGACTTCGGGAAGCCCTGCGGCACACAAAGGTTGCACTGAGACAACAATTCTGAATTCAGAGCTCCTGTTCTCCTGAGCCAACAACATACACACAAAAAAAAAAAAAAGAAAAAAAATCCCCCCCCCAACTTTGACAGATCAACCGCTTCCAGCTTTCCTGATGAATTGTCACAAGGAAGAGAAAAGATCCTCGGCATTTCCTCACGCAGAAAGCTGAGGATTCTTTCCTCAAATGAAGCACCACAAGCTAGCACCATTCGTGCTTCCACAGCCAAGCACTGTCTGTGCAACATCACCACCAGTGGAAGTGTCACAGCCTCTCCCAAGCACCTACAAAATAAAATACAGCCACAGATTCCCAACTCAAATACACCACCAAAGTCACCCACTTCATCCCTACCTCCACCAATATTATTTTTTCCCATAAATTCAGGCCATAGGCACCCAGTTTACACTAAAATATTCCAACTCTTTATAAGCCAACTCCACATATGATTTTCTTCTTCCATAACTATGTCACCAAGCCTATGCTTTAACCAACATTCACAAATCATATGCTCACCTGCTGGATTGAAGCCTGCATTTTGTTTTCAGTTCCCATCATAAATTCAGTCATCAACAACGCCATCGAGCTGTGTCTGAAACACTCTGTCAGCTTCATGGGCACTATCATTACAGAAGTGAAACCCTAAATCTTCCATGCACAAGTATGCCTGAAGTTCAACACACCTCTCTCCACTGGGCTTGCAGCTATTCAACAAATGTCACACTGTTGTACCTTAGAGGAAACTCCCAGGGACCATCAGTCACTTGGAGGAGAGCAATGATGGCACTGACTTTTCCAGTGTAAGACTGGGTTTTGCTTATCCGAGGAACTACTGTTTCCTCACAGTGACCTCATTGGGGTCTTCAACATCCTCATGAGGGGAAGCGGGGAGGAAAGAACTGATCTCTTCACTCCCATGACCAGGACTGGAGGAAATGGCATGAAACTGAGTCAGGGCAGGTTTCGGTTGGGTATCGGGTAAAGATTTTTCAAGCAGAGGGTGTTTGAGCACTGGAACAGGTCCCCCCAGGAAAGTGGTCACTGCACCAAGGCTGACGGAGTTCAGGAAGTGTTTGGACAATGCTCTCAGGCACGTGGTGGGATTCTTGGGATGTCCTGTGTAAGGCCAGAAGTTGGACTTTATGATCCTCAGGAGTCCCTTCCCACTCAGCATATTCTGTGATTCTGTGAGGAACCAGAAGCTGCTTCAGCGCAGAAACCCAAGCCAACCGACTGCCTCTATCCCTCAGTTTTCACATATTAAACCCTAATGGGATCCAAATGGAAAATCATCAAGCAACTACAACTGCAATAAAATACCATATGTTTCGAAAGAAATTTCACCCAGCACCCAACTTTCTAAATTTTAAATAACTGCCACCCCCAACAGACGCATAATAGGAAGCAAAACAAAATGGACCTGCCCTTGAAAAATGAACAGCATCAAGCAGAAAATAAATAATCTGTGAGCCCATCTCAGCAGCCACTGCCACAACTGCCCTCTGAGCAGCCCCACCGCGATCCAGGGAGCCTTCACATGCTCACCATGAAACATGACACGCACTTACACCCGTGCACGGCGGGACTTATGGAAACTATGCAATTGGACAACACATATGTGCTGAAGTGAACCCTGCTGGGTAATTAATAAAGGACCAGAGCATCCAGTTACTACGTGGAGAACATTTTTCACTAAATGTTCCCTCTGATGTCTCGAAGGGTCACCCTGGAAAGTGGCTTCTGATACAGCTCCAAAAGACAACGGCAGAAAGGAAAATGCTTAACTCTACTAGAGTGGAAAAAAAAAAAAGGAAGTCGTGGACTCAACAAAGTCCACATATTTAGGCATACTTTGATTTTCTTCTGTCCAGCCTAATGATGCTCGTTCCACATGGGCCGCTGCCAACCTGATTCCCTCCTGCTTTGCTCTGAAGAAATAAATGTTTTGTTCTGCACTCACTGAGAAATGGAAGATCCACTCAGATCAGGTAGAAGTGGACAGACATTGTGACAAAAAAATTCAGGATGGAGTAGTCCCTGCTCCCACCCTTTTCTCCACAGGGAAGCTCTGTCTTCCTCCAGGAGCTTGGATGCACTGGGTGTGCCACATGGCACCCATGGTGGTGGTTGTTCTTCCCACCATTCCCATCCCTATGTCCACGTATCCCATGCAAAGATGGGCCAGCTGTGGTCCCAAGGCTGTGCCCCTCGCACAACAACCTTGTGTGGCTGAGGCTCTGTGCCCTTTTGGCACAGTCTGTGCCCCTTTGGCACAGTTTCTGCTGCAGAAACAGCTCTCCTGAAATGCACGTGAGACTCCAGTTACTTTCAGGAATGTGCCTCCACCAAGGATTAAGCAAAATAAATGTTATCTGGTTCCATATCTGTTTTTGTGTTTGCATATGCATACCTGCCTCTAGCCCTGTCCAATGCTTAGACCTGCCAACTGCTCCTAGTTATTAGAAACCATCTCGGTTTTACAGGGTCACTCCTCACTTTTCAAGAGCCTTTTCTCTAGAGGACAGTTACATCTGCCTGCTCATGTTCCCTCCCTAAACTCACAGATATCATATATAGAGTTACACTTCCCTACAGAGGCACTTCAGAGACTATCCCTGCATTGCAAAGAAGTAATGCTGAAAACAAAAGGAGGTCGTATCTGAAGAGTATTAAAACCTGCAAGACCTCCTTGGGTGTGTAATGAGCTAAGGGTGTCCAAATATTTTTTTTCCGTGGGACTTAGGTGGATTGTCCTCTTAGGTATTTAATTCATACTTCTTTTTGAACACATTATTTTTTGGAGCATATTTTCTTCGAGCATATTTTCTTCTCAGCCATAAAAGCAATGATTTTCTTGCTTCATTTTCAAGCTAATGCTTCACAAAATGGCCCAGAATTTCCACTAATTCTCACTGATGCTGGCAGTGGCATTTACAGAAGAGTGCTGTCCCAGAGTTCAAGTGCACAACAGTGCTGATTTCTAACAGACCATATTCTTCCTCTTCCCCCACCCAAAACCTGCAGCTATGACATTTACTGGTCTTCTGCAGATGAGAAAACTCCTGTTGGCCCTGAGGGAAAAGACCAGCTCTCACGCTTGGAGAGATGGGAACCTGCAACGTGGCTTCCTTGCCCGCCCATTTTGGCAAGTTGCAAGGGAAGCACCAAAGCATCTTTCTTTTCAGTCTTGTCAGCAAAGAACACTGAGAAGGTGGCGCCAGCCCCAACAGATTTTTCCTTACAACCAAGAGCAATGACACTCTTTAAGCTTGAAGGGGACAACAGCATCCAGTAGAACAAAACAGAACTGTCCAACTTCTGCTGGGTGAAGGAAAACTCATCACTGTCCTCAGTGGTCCAAGTCCTTCCACCTGCACAACTAGTTTTGGTTAACTGGGTCCTCAACATTCTCCTGTTTTATGCCAACAGAGTTTGGCACAGAAATGGCACGTTATCACAAAAATCACAGGCAGCTCTTAAAGTTGGCTTTGGATAGGTTGTGTACCTTGGGCATTTCTGAGAAGGGTTCAGAGGCAGCTCCTCTGCAGTCATGGAAAGCTTCGTGGTGGCTGCACTGTGCAGGCAAGTAGAGAAATTTGCACATCACAGAGTGATGATGAGAAAACTCCCCTGGTGCGTTTTACACAAGAGGTGTTCAACAGTGCGTGAGGCTGGACATTGCAGGTGATGCTGAATGGAACTATCAGCCCTTGCTTCCCATGGAAAAAGAAGGTAAAGAGATGCAGACTACCTCAGTTTCCAGTCTGGAATAGCAGAAATAACTACATTGTCACCTTATGGATGCTGATAAACTGTGTCATGACCTGGATGATAATTGTGCGTGGAGCCCTGCAAACATGAAACCTTGTGAGAGTACAAGAGCACTTGTTGGTCCCATCACTCAGTCAGTGATTTTGCCAATAGCCCAAGCAGCGGTGCTTCAGGGTAGATTATTTTAAAAAGTGGTCCTGAACCTTTCAGTTGCAGTTGCAGGGTGGCACTTTCCAGACAAGCTGCAGGTGCAAAGAAGACCGTGTGAGTTTTTCTTTACCTGTCTTGCATGAAATTCAGCTTTAGGGGGCAGCCCTTGGAGGTATTTGTGACCAGTCCTCAGAGTGACAGCAGAGTGTTTGTTCTCCTCTTCTTCCACTCCTTCGTTTCTGGGTGATCACTGGCCTGTCAAGATCACTGCAGAGGAGAGGACAAAACCCTTCCTTGTGAAAAGGCTCGCTTAGTGGGACATGAATAGAAGATTTGTACCTGCCAGGAGGACTGCAAGGGGGGAGGGGGGGGGAAGAAAGAAAGAAAAGAGAAAAAGAAAATGTCATCCAGTGGATCTCAAGAGCTGTCACCACACCAGCAGTGAGTCACCAGAGCCGTGAGAACCTTCCTGCAGCCCCAGCCAGGCAGGGCATTGCCAGGCCAGGCCAGGCGCGCTCGCCGCGCTTCGGCCCTGCAGTCGGAAAAGAAAGGACCCCAGTCCCTGACAAACAAGCTGTGGGCAGGGTGCCAGCTGCCTGGTTTCTGAGCACTAAAGAGGGGGGGAAAGGCTGCTCCTTGGAGAAAGGCTGGACCCAGGCACTGGAGATGGAAAGATTTAACCCTTCCAAGTTGGTGTTGCAGAATGTCTCGGGGACAGTGAGTGTGCCCAGGGTGCCAAAACTCACAAGTGACAAATCCTGTCTTGCACAACCTGATGAAGCTCGCTTTTATAAGGGTTTGCCATCGAAAGCCTCTATGAAACACCTTCAGAGCACACAGCCATCTATGTAATAATTTGCAGGATGGTGTCAAATCAAAGACACGACAGCAACTGTACAGGCACAGAGAGAAAGTCACTTGCCATATTTCACCTGGTGGTGTTGCAGTCTCCATAACTCTAATGAATCTGTGTGGCCAGTACTGCCCAACAATGCTTTTTAGCATTCAGCATTCCAAAAAATATGCAGTATTTTAAAAAAAAGAGTCAAGGGTAGCTTGTGTAGTGCTGCCGGTTTTACTTTCCTCTGCAGCCAAATGCAGGTAATTTTCAGTGCTAAACTTCAGATGTTAATTTTTAAGTCTGTTTCCCCCCCAGTTTATTTGTTTCTCAGGTGTGTACGAGCGTGCTTTGATTTTCTTGCTTCATGTATCATCCACAGACCACCTGCCTTCTGCATCAAGGACCAGCACAACATGTTGTGTAGCACCGACTGAAAAGAACTTTCCTTTCTAGAGCCTTACTATTACAAAATGCTGAGTTAAACTGCAGCTTTATATTAACAAAGAGTAACCATAAAATTCCTAAGAAACAACCTAGCAGGACACCTCTAACTGGTTATAAAGGTAATAAATAAAATACAGAGGGGCTAAAGAATATTGCCTACTTCAGAGAAAATGCCAAAGGAACTTTGTCTCAAATTACACACTCTTCATAGCAACTTGCAGATGCAGGAGAAGGAGCTCAGAAGTTTGCACTGTGAGTGACTAAGGGTATGGAAGGAAATGCATAAGAAACATGGGGAAAATACTACTGGTGAGTTGTCAGGTCTTGCTAAGGGACATGAGCATCACACAGTTGCTACAGCTATGAAGAAGCAACTTGGATAGGAGTCAGTGCTTGATCCTGTGTCACATCCTACAACTGATCTGATCCTCTCAGGCTTGCCCAGGTTCCTGACCTTTGTCTCTGCCATTCCCTGATGCACTCAAATCATCTTTTCACACTGCAGAAAGCCTGCTTGGGGGTATTCCATGCATTATGGATGATACATGTGCTGAAGAGCCTCGACTGTCACTGCTCAGGAAAACTCACTACGTGACCCCACGCCCTTCTGTGACTACCCACTAAAACACTTACCTCTCACGTGAAATCATAAACTTATATGGCTGCAAAAATAGGCAGTGTCATCTGGTTTGGAGCTGTAAATCTTAAAGCATCAGCTGAATGAGCAGGGAAAAGCCTGGCCTTATGCATTAATACGAAAAAATGATTTCCAGGTTGGAAGCCTACACAGAGTAACTTGACCCAGAGATGCCCGTACCCCACTTTTCCTTTAAAAGCAGATGATTCTGGTTTGAGTGCTGTCAATGCAGCAAATTTGGGAAGAATTAAATACTAATGTGTTGTTTCATCCCCTTTTTTACGTGGTTGGATAGAACAAAAATTCAAATTACTATAGTAACAGGCTTAAACAGTACCCTGGAACTTGTCGATACTTATCCTGTGATCTAATAGTGGTTTGTTGACTGTGCTACTCTGCAAGGCAAGGGCATTAAGTCAGAGCTTTGTTCTTTTAACATATGGTCCCCAGAAAAGAAATTTTCTCCTGTGCTTTGTACTCTGCACTACTCTTAAGTGCACCAACAATAAGATTCATAAAGAAAGGCATTAGTTACCTGTGATTAAATCCCACAGCCTAGGCATGGATTTAAAATTTATGGAAACAAAATTATAGACATAAAAATGAGGCTGCATAGATCCAGATGAGTGTTAACAAGTGTGAAGGCCTATGAGAGTAATGTGTTATTTTACTATTATTGTGGCATATGTTTATCTTTAAAGAAGGTGTCTGTGAAAGGTATTGCACATGGATTTAAGTCATGTGGGTAGGTGCAAGTAGCACAGGATTAGGTGGCTGGGGGACCAGGCTAAGATCAAGGAAATTACATCATTCCCAAATTCAGAAAACTCGGGAGTGAATCTCAAGGGAATGGGGAAGCACTCCAACAGAAAATATTCTAGGAGACAGGTGAAAATGAGGATGTTGCACTTTTTGGTTGGTGGTTTTTGTTTTTGTTGTTTGGCATTTTGGGGGCTTGGGGGTTTTTTTGGAGCTGTATTCCTGTGAGACTTTCAAAAAGTACAGTTCTGTTGGTCAGCTCAGGCATCACTCCCTGACCCACACATGAAGACCCACCTCCTGCAGGACAAATTCAGTTCCCAGGATTACACAGGAGGTTTTGACTTGACTTATTTTTGCAGCTTGTTGGAAAGCATGAAACTGCTTTTAAGGAATACACATCTCATTCAAAGCTGGCCAGTAAGGGTATCTGGATCTACCTGCAGCACTGGCCACATACCCACCTGTACTGCTGGCACTCCTGGCAATCCCAGGAAGACTACTCCCAAAAAGACAGGTATGAATGAATTTTGAGACGTGGGATTCACTAACCGAGGGGAAAGCATGGTATCTGGCTTTAGAAGGGAAGAGTAGGATGACATGGAGAATGATAGAGCGGTCAACTGAAGTTCAACACCCAGAAAACTGCTCAGCCAACTTTTTAGACAATCAGTCAGTGACTCTCAGAGCATAAGGGGAAAGGAAACAGCCAGTGTGGATTTGTGAAGAGCAAACTGTGTCAAACCAAGAGAATTTCCTTCTCTGGCAAAGTCACAGGGCTGGTGGGTAAGGGTGTCCTCTGGATGTGGCATATCCTGGGTTCAGTGAGATTTTCAACAGCGTGAGGCTGGAGAGGTCTGAGCAGCACTTTCACAGATAAAACTGGAATTCAAAACAGTTCTGATAAAACAAAGTAAAACAGATCTAAAATCAGCAGGATGAAACTCAGTGAGAGAGCAGCACTAGGGAAGGACAACTCGGGTGTCCAAAAGAAGGCCAAGCTGGTGAGAGGGACTGGGCTGCTTTGGAAACCAGACTGGGGGACAGAGAAAAGCGGGAATTGAGCATGAATCGACAATGTGATACCGTTGGAAAAAAGGCAAATGTCATTCTGGGACATAACAGCAAGTGCTGTAAACAATTACTCCACTCTGCTCTGCATTGAGGAACCCTGAGGAGAAGCCCTGTGCCCAGACCTTGGCAACAGACTCTGCAGAGGATTCAGGCAGATGGAAGATACAGGAAAGAGGAGCAAGAGGAGTTGCAAGGGACTGAAATGCATTATTTATGGGGAAAGGATGAAGGAATAATTTGTTTAGGCTGGAAAAAGGGTTCTGCCACACATAATACATAGAACAATATTAAATGCAGAAACTCATGTGTTTGCTGGCAGTGGGGTGGCTTTGCTGGTGATCTGTGAGAGACCTCAGGCACAGAAATGGGGAGCTGGTCCAAAATGCTTGGGAATGAGCACACTGCCAGGGACAAGGCAGATGCACTTGGGCTTGTTTAAGGGCAGGAAATGGTCCCTCTGACCTCCCAGGCCACCACTTCACAGCCCCACCCTCTTCTTGACCAGGATTCAAACCCACAAGGAGCCCCTGGTCTGAGCTGATATCTCTGGTGAAAGGAGCAAAGGGGACTGAGTCCCCTGCAGTACATTTCAATGCGTGACTCTCTCAAGAAATGCTGAGCCCCTGAGGATGCCATGATGGGCTTTTGGTGTGCAGGGTGGGAAGGACAGGGCCCCACTGTCAGTCTGCCTGACACATGGCACCCTGGGGTGGCTGGGCAAGTGTGGAGCAAGAATACTTCAGTGCCAAAAAAAAAACAAACCAAAGAACAAAACCACCACCACCACCAACAACAACAAAACCAACAACAACAACAACACGAACAAACAAAGAAAAAATAGACAAAAACAAAAACCAAAACAGCAGCAAATAATTTTTGCCTGTGGAGCAAAGGACATCTGCAGGTGATCATAAATCTCCGTAAAGAGTGAACCATTCAGCTGAGAAAGGTTGAGCTGGGGATTACTGCTCTTGTGCAGGACTGTCTTCCTGTGAGCAGATGAGGGTGAGCACAGGGTACCTTCCTGACAGCATCACTGGCTGGGGCTATGTCTGCCAAGTACCACTCATTTTAGGGTGCGAGGGTTGAGGGGAGTCACATGTGTCTCTGGCAGTTGCCAAAATCATGCTTGCTTGCCTTTGGAAAACCAAAATCCCATTTACTTTCCCTGTGCTTCACATGGCATACCTCTCTGCCTGAGTCTTTTGAAAGATCAGAAAGAGACTATGAAGTTTTCTTACTTTGCTGCTCATGATTATAAGACCATGGAATTGCCACTTGGCTGGTGCTGCACTGCACAGACCACGTGTCCAGTGGTTTTCCTACTCACATATTGCACCTTGGCTGCTGTCATACTGTCCTTTGGTCTTCCCTCACTCACACACTTCTCCTGGGAGAAAAATGTTTTTGGTAAAGGATCCAAGACTGATTCTAGAGTTGAAGAGGATTTTTTTTAATTGGTTTCTGGGTTTTTCATCAACTTACCGTTTCCAGACTAATTTTCTGAGTAGCTGTCCCCTCTAGTCCAGAATTGGATTATGTTGGAGAGTTCCACTGCTCTCTGGCAGTGGTCCAGCCCAAAGCAGGTGTAAAACTTCCCCACCTCCACAGCACAGCTCATACTGGAACGCTCATGGCTTTCCATGAGCCCCCCACAACTGAGCAGTAAATCTGCAGCACCAAGGATGTGATCTTACCCAGGGTAGAAATGTCTTTTCCATCAATGGACATGATTTAATGCACATCTGCGACATTCCTTAAGTTGTTCAAAGCATTGTATTTTACTGTTAGAACATTTTCTGGGACTGTGCATCCCTTTGGATTCTCTTGGAGGGCTCCCATTCCATCATGGAGAAGAGCAGAAGACAGTAATTTCCTCCTCAAACTGAAAAATGCCCCTCCTGTGCACTCACCCCCATGAATTCTTCCTCATAGAGAACAACCAGGCTTTCTGAGAATAGAAAAGAAACATGTGCTTTTAGTGTCTGCTGCTTTTCCATGCCCTCCTCTGTGTTTGTTTCCTGGGGCTGCACACAATCTCCAGCAAAGAAAATATTTCTGAGCAATCCTCTGAAAATCCCCCTCCACTTTGTCCACAGAACTAGCCTTGTGGGACAATACCAAGAAACAAAAAGCACCGTGGGCTTCCTAGTTAAAGGAATAGTCTTCACTTGAGCCATAGATGGCAGAGATCAAATGAAAAAAAAAAAACAGACAAGCACCGCAGTTGTTCTAATCACCACAAATACTGACTCTCACAAAGTCCTTATTTCCACTGACTGAGGTGCAACAACGTCAAACTCACCAGGATCTGTGAGTCTGCACAGTTGCTGTGACAGTCATGGCAGCACCCCGCTATGTTCATGTTTTGGGTTATGAAACTGCAGTTGCTCCAGGCTTAATGGGTTTGCTTAGTTGTTACATTACTTTGGTCTGCACAGCACAATGTATAGAGGAACTACAAAACACAAAACTGCTCAATACTGGGGCCCAGTATTCAGAAACTAAGGCTCTCACCCCATGATGTGCATTAATATATCAGAAAGAGCGATGAAGTTGTCAAATACATTCATTTGCCATTGTATGAGCCTCCTGTTCCCATCCTGCGTCTCAAGCGCGCGGCGGCTGTCACGGAAAGGAAAGTGCCCGCTCTTCAACAGCCACGTAGACACTTGTCCAAGGAAAGGTTGCTAAAGTCAATGAATAGGGTCTTTGCAGAGAAGAAAACTTAGGATATGTGCTGCACCTGAAACATCAGTATGTAAAGTAACATGCATCGCGTGTTTTCCAAAGCTTCCTGCGTAACCCAAGGACTGGATGGTAACAGCCTGTTCCATAGCGTATTTTAGCTAAGAGCCCTTTGCAAGACGGAAGAATTCCCAGCACTGAAAAGTGCTGGTTGATTACAAAGTTCAAGAACTTGTTCACTCGAGGTCTGTGACCTCACCCATGCCAGGCAGCCCTGGCAGATTCTGTGATGCACGCAGCTGCATGGGAGATGGAGGGAAAATCTTCATAGGAAAACCATCTCCCAAAGAGGCAGCAGAGACCAGTGTCTTCTGACTTTTTTTTGTTTGTTTGTTTGTTTGTTTTTTTCCTCAGGACAATATTACCCTAGGAGGATGGAAAACCAGAGGTCTGCTGTAAGGCTGAGAATTCATGATCATTTCTGAGCAGTTGCGTGTCATTAGTGAATCACACTCGTTACACAAATTAGAAGCAGGTAACATCATGGTTTCTGGCTGGACAGAGGAATGTTGTTTACAGCTATATTTTTTTTCCTGGAAAATGCTGACACAGAATGACAAAAATGAGTTCTAATTTATGTCCAACATTGCCTAGTTAGACTGGTCAGATAAATAAGACCCAAAAAAACCCTGACAAAGTGAGAAAATAATTAAATGTTCGTATTTTAAAGATGAAATGCTATGCTTTCATGACTGAAAGCACAGTTCCAGTTTCAGTTAAACACTTGTAATGTTTGATTTCAGGCCCAAAAAGTCATTTTGTTCAGCCACAAATTATTTTTTTTTCACTCTTCAGTTCATACAAAACCCTTTGAATGTTCTCATTTTGGGGCAATCTGAAACAAACTGTAGTTTAATTCTTTCAGTACAGTCAACGAATTGAAAAAAAAAAACAACTTTATTAGCCAAGCTTTATTTGCAGGTCCCATGCTCTGTTTTAATCCTTCAAAGCCTCTCTGTGTTTTCTAGCAATTGTGAGTATTTCAAACAGAGCATGTGTGTACACTTATCTATAAAATAAATTCTGGCACAAAGCTATAGTATGACAAGGAAAACCTTTCTGATTTATGAGCTGCTTTGCTTTGTTTTGCTTCTTCGATACCTGGCTGAAATGCGGATAAGACTAACCTTAAGAGGACTTGAGGAGGGCATTTTGTTTTAACCTAGGAGTATGGTCACTTCAGCTAATGACATATAAGCTGATCGAAGTTTAAAGATGTGTTTTCTGTTTCTGCACGAAAAACCGAACAAACAAAAAATCAAATCTCGTCCTTGCTCTGGAAGTTTTAATGATAGTATGGATTCTTTTATTTGTCGCTTCTGACACCTGCCTGTGGAGTGTCAGATGGTTTGAGTCCTTAATGGTTACTTCTATAAAGAAGTCATTGACTTATGTGAGTGCTGGCAGAAACCAAAAGCAAAACTGTCTGTCACAGTAACAGGAGACACTTTGAATGAACAGTGGGATATCTCTTTCAGCAGGGGAGCATTTCTGGCCCAGAGAAGAGCAACCATCTGACTAAGCATCTCTTCCCTTAGGGCTGCCTTGTGGTCATCCTCTGGTTTTTGTAATGCCACCACTTTCCCAGATGTCCCATGACCACAGCACCTTCCAGGAATGCAAGATGTAGGTAATTTTTTGATTCATCAGCCCCAGAAACCGCATGAGAACTGAGGCAGCATCAAGGCTTTGGGCCCCAAGAATCTGATAAGCCTCAGGACAGGGCTTTGCTCACCCAAAGGTTGCACACAGAGCAGCTAAAGCTTGTCTTTGAATCTATGGCTGAGTGAAACAGCAGCTCACCTGTGCCCTGTGCTCCTCTGTGCACAGCAGTGTCACACAGCACCTCTTAGCCGCCCTTGTCCAAGCTGATGTTCCCAGAAGTGGAGAAATAACAGGTGCAGGGTGCTGTAAATCTTGACCACGCAGAAAAACACCCTTTATAAACCAGAGCGGGGCTGATGTTAAAAGCAGAGGCCTGGAGGATGGTTTCTGTGAGAGGGGAAGGGCACAAGTGTAAATAGACATGGTTATGTCTCAACCCAACCCTTGGCCCCTCCAGAGCACGTACTTTTTTCAGGATGTTTCGCAGGCAAAAATGGAAGGTGAAAGATAAGCAGTTTTAAAGTACTTGTGTCTGGCAGCATCTGTGAGGAGGTTGCCCGTACAGGATGTCCATCCCACCCAGACAGCTGTCTGCTGGGAATGTAGATTCATTCACTCATCTCTTTCACTAAGAGATAAAAATGAATGCTCAACAACACAGTAATATCTGCTACGTGGTGATTTTGACATGGAAAATACCTGATGTGTGTGGTAGGTATTCCCAGACACCTCACATTCCTGGAAACAGCCAACAGCAGTAAAAAAGGAGATTAAAACGTGATGGCTGAACAAAAAAACCCCAAACATATACACCTTTTTTCTTATCTTTCTACAAAGCTGTTTTCATGGACATTATTTCCTCTAACACCCTGCAAACTCATTTTTGTATCGATATATGTTGTGGGCAAGCATTTTTCTTTCTCTTCACTCTGGTTTCCATGACTGTAAAGGAAGCAAGAGTGTATTTTCCTTTAATCCAGTTCTTCCTCCAATTTGAATCCAAGGTTTACAGAGCTGAAACGTCTGCATTTGTCTTCCACATACTTCTGCCTTGGCAACGTCAGCTGTGGTATGAGAGTGTAGGCTCCCCAGTGGAATATGGTTGTAGCTCTGAGTTTACTATCTCTCAGACCAACCATCCAACTTTGGCTACTAAAAAAAATGGGAAATGTGTCAGATGTATTGGGTGCAAAACTTGCTGTATTAGTGTTAAAAGTAGGAGAGTTTAATCCTGGTTTTATGAAAGTCTGTAGCAAAGCTCTTGCTGTCTTTTGAAGGGCCAAGTTTTCACTCGCTCTGTTTTTTCTGATGAGCAGATGGACAGTGTCAGTCAAACAGGAATCTTTCCTGTACCTACCAACTCCTTTCCTAGGAAAAGTGAAACATCCCCAAAATACCACACAGCTGGCCACAGATAGGAAATTTATCTTCCATTTCTTTTGACAAGGCACAAAACAAAACACGATATATTTTATTGCCCCAGAATTGTGACAGCTCCTCCTCCGGGGTAGCAGAAGAAAAAGCTTTATTGTCACCCAATTCAGCAAGCGCCACTTTGAACTGATGCAGCAAGCCATAGTGTCATCTTGGAGCAGAAGAACACATTATCATTTAGCTGGATGAATGCATGACACAGAAAAGTTGTTCTTGATTAAAAACAAATATCCAGCATGGCAAGAAAATGAGTAAGGATAAACAGTGATTAAGTGTGATATGTCTGAAGGCTTCCCACAGTATAAAAGCCATATGTGGGAGGCATGAACCTAAAATTAAACTCCTAACTGTGTGAGTTAAGGTTTTTGAAAGAGGCACCTGACACAATCCAAGGGGGAAAGTCTGAGTAATTGGCTCATCGAGGGAGGTTCTCACCACTTTCCCATGATCTGCACCTTCTTTCGCCTGCTGTGCTCATCCAAGCAGGAAAACACCATCCAGGGGTCAGCCCAGACAAGCTGACTTACTCATCCCTCCAGACCCACTCACCCAAAGGAGTTCCTGAGCGGAGCTGAAGCAGCCCTGGCTAAGCTCGGCCTATTCAGTACTATCCCGAGCCCGGGCAGGCTGGAGCTGATACAAATGCTGAAGTCAAGTCAAACTACTTGCAGCCTCCCCTTCCTGTGCTCAGACACCTAAAGCCCTGCAGGACAAGCTCTGGTGTGGAAGAAAGAGCCACAGATTAATTGCAACAAGCAACTGCTTGTTAATTGGTGTTGCAGCAAGCAATTAACACAGGCCCTTCCTCACAAACAATGAACTGGTGATTCCTGGCCTGTGGTCGTCATTGTGGGCTGGAGCCTCAATGTCCTCACAAGCAGCAAGGTGGGGTGGCATGTTTTCATTTGAGGCTGCCACTTTTTATTCCCTTTGGAGGGTGCTGCAGCCTTGGATTCCATCAGGAGCCTGTACTCCTGGCAGGAGTGTCATCTGGCTTTCCCGATGCTTGGTGTCATCTGGCTTTCCCAGCGCCTGGCAGTCGTAAGGACAGCCAGCAATTGTAGGGGTCTGCATCACTTGCCACGCAATGGAATTCCTGCATGGCCTTCCAAAGGCTCCCTACTTTCAGTAGATGAGAGGGAGCCTATCTTTAGCGGGAATCCAGCGTCTCCCGAAAGAAAACTGTTTGCACTGCCACTCAAACCCCGTTTTGCAGTAGCTGCACAAACACTCATTCACCCAGACCAAACTCAATGGCTGTGAGTCGCTGTGGCTCGTTAGCCACTCAGCAATTCTGGTTTCATCCCCATAAGTCTTCATTGTAGGCGCAGTCAACAACATCTTTTCCTTTTCTTCACTGAGGAAGAAATAAACCAGATCCAGTCAGGGTGCCTTTGTTGGCGGCTGGGAAATCCTGAAGTTTTGGGTTCTCCCTGTAATGCTGAAAGCCTGATTTCTACCTTACCCTGAGGCCTTTGCAGAGGGATCTCTGTAAAGCCTGTAAGCTTTTCTACTCTCTCTGGGCACGTTCTGCAATCAGTCTCTTGACCACCGTTGCTCACACAAAGACCTGCTGTGACCATGGAAGAAATCCCTGCTCAAGCAGAGCATACGGGGCCTGCACATAACATATGTTGCAAAATAAAGGTATAAATTAACTCCACTGAGAGAAAAACAGTGGAGACACCAACCCCGAGGGGTCACTACGACTCCCAGAATATGAGCAAAACTTGCCAGCCTTTATGTTACCTAATTTTTACCCATTAAATAGCTCTTCTCTTGACCCAGTCAGGGTGCAGCACTCTTAGCCCATGCTTGGCTGCTGTTTTGGCAGCCCCAGGGCCAAAGCTGTGGTGCCTGGAAAGATGCTTCACAGCCACAGGAAAGGCAGGCAGCGCCCTGGTCCACACCCTGCAGCAAGATCAGCTGCTGCAGTCCACTCTCATAAGGAAATGCAATGAGTGGGTTTGTTGTTTAAAGCTATCGGCCAACCCTCACCAGGCATGAGTTTAATAAACGGTTGGGAAGGGGAGCTTTTCCTCTTCTCTCTCCATGGAGGAGCTGTCTTCATCCAACTCCACACTGCTCCAAGATGAAGTAATTTTGGCTCCCTGCATTTTAGCTATTTGAGATAACGAACTCAAATTTTTTAGTCATCCAAAGGCCAAACTGCCTTAAAGTTATGGCTTAATTTTTGCTCTGACCTGTGCTCTGGGTGCAAGTGTTTGGATTATAAAGACACAGAAGCTGCTCCCACATGAGGAAAGTTTCCCAAATGAGATGTTGTGGAAGGGCAAGAGGCAGAATTCAAACGTTATCAGTAAAATTTCCATGCAGTGCCCACACAACTGTTAGTAGGAGAATTTAATTATTTTAAAATATAACCAAATAAAACTGATAGAAAAAGTTGTAGGGTTTGCAGTGTTGCTCACAGATTCATAGGCTGCCTCCTTTTATAGTCATACCTGTTTATTGAAGCTGGACACAGCAAAGGGATTAAGGGAAAGAGCTTCCAAAGGTTTAGCTGTTACTAGAATCCCAGAGTGCCAGCATGCTCCAACAGCCAAAGGGAGCACGTCTTTTTTACCACCTATGTTGCACATAACATTTTTTTATATAGGTGAGTGCGCTTTCCTCTATGTCAGATCATAGCTGGGTAATAGATATGGTTACTAGAAATCTGATTCTTTAAGCTGCACTTCCTCGGTCAGAGAGCAAAAGTGTGAAACATTGCATGGTGCAACATGCAATTGAGGTATCGTAAATATCTGTTACTCAATGTGATCTGTTCTAGGCCAAAAGAGTAAGAAATATTTTTCAAGAGTTATCCAGAATATATTGCTGATTAATGAATGTGTTCAAGATAATGAGCTCTCTTGGAAACATACTAAAAGGAAAAAAAAAAAAAGATATGAATTCATCAGATCGATTTTTGTTGAGAAATTATTAACCCAGCTTTGTCAAATAGCAGTCTAATCGAAAAGGACTATATGATCTGCTTTTGCTTAATTGCCCTGTTATTGCCTCTTGGTTTCTCAGTTGTATAGAGCACTTGTTCTCTTCTTTCAAGCTTCAAAGAATCCTTCTCCATCAAAAAAAAAAAAAAAAAAAAAAAAATTGGATTTGAATTGGCTGCTGTGAGAAGGATTAATTTCCATCTACTTCCCTCATCTTAATCACAGTGGTCAGGCAAAATTTGGAATCCACAAGACTGTCAGATTAAGGATCCAGTTGATTTATTGATGGTATGTGTTTGTTTAACAAATTAGGCATAAGAGGAAAAAAAACCCACTAAAAGTATAAAGACCTGTTCTCCTGAAAATAGAAATTATCACCATCAGGGATGGAGCTCCTTGAAGGTACCCCTCCCAACCTTTGTGGAGAGCAAAGGGCTTGATGAGGGCTGTGCTCCCTTTCCGTCATCATCATCATCATCATCATCATCATCATCTCCTTCCATTGCAGTGTCTCTCATAAACCTCAGTTCTCCTCAAAAAGCCCATCTATCCAGGTTTAAATTCTTGAGCTAGTTGTGACTCCTCTGTGCCTTCTGTTCCACCAAAAAAATTACTTGTTAATGGTCTCTACAAAGTCAGTGGTACAGCTAAGTGTCAGCTCAGGGAAACTGAATTTGCTCAGATTTATTTTGGCCATATAAATATGTGCCAAACTCTGCATGTGTGTGCACCTTCATGTATATATATATATATTAGGAACCTACATCTGGTGAGGAAGCTGAAGGTTTGTGGGGTTGCTGCTGCCAACTCAGTGTGGCAGGAAAAAGGGGAGAGGAGACCATACACAAAGCTTCTCCACAGAGGAGAAAGAGAAAATTCTACTTCTTCTGCAGGACAAGACCACCTCTTATCACTATGTTTTTAACCAAAACTGTCCTCTGGGGAAGGTCCTTCTTCTGCTTCCCAGTCTCCTATTTTGAGCTAGCTCTAGGATTTTATGACCAGCTAATGTAGTCCAGGATGGTAAATGCCCAAGTTCCTCTCTTTCCCACCATTTCTTTTCTCTGTCCTGAGGAAAGAATCAGAGCATGGACAAATCCCATTGACGTAAATGCTGTGGTGTAGCAAGAATGTTTGCCACCAGGCTATGCTCTGGAATGACAAATATGCAAGAATTATCATCTATAACTCTCCATAAACATTGGGGTTAATCTCCAGGGTTTACAAGACTCTTTAAATGTGCTTTAATAGGACAATATGCTTTACAAAGGACCCATCCAACACTTCACATATCAGCAAAGTTTACAAGAAGGTAAACTGAGCTGGGGTAACAGTTCAGATGTACAGCCAAGGCCCTAATGAGAATGCCAAAGTCAAAGTAAAAAACTGATTTGCAAATCTACTACCTTCCCAAATGGCTGAAGAGCATTCCAAGTCTGGCAAGACAGCTGGAAGGGAAGAGCTGCGGGAATTACATTGTCGTCTCCCAAACTCTGGAATCTAAACTGATCAAACCAGCACGTTTTCTGTGCAAAATGATGAGCTGGCTGTCAGCCTCACCCACCTTGGGCAGGACTCCACTCCTTGGGCAGTCCTGCTGAGGGCACCAGCACTGCCCATGGAGTTTGGGGCTGCTGAGAGTGATTATTAATGCTTAATTAAAACTGAAGGCTGTGTGTGCATCTGTCACAGGAAAGGACGACTGAGCCCCCAGACAAACCTGCCATGCTCCACTGATGACAAAAGCCTCCTTCTAGCTTCCAAAAGCCAGGTGAGGTGAATCCTGCCCTGGGTTTATTCAAGGCTTGAGTGCTTCAGGTAGACTCCACCTCTGTAGCCAGAGAAAGCCATCAGCCCCAGGTGGTTTAATTTTGGAGAATGGTTTTTAAGATGAGTGGCCTCAGCCTCACCACCCAACTTTTGTATGTACAGAAGGCAGAACAAGCCTTTACTAATACATGAACAGTTTGTTTCAAGTTATATTATTCTTTCTGTGCTTTTCACCCAAAACTGAACACCAATAAGAAAATAAATCAAGGAATTTTAAGAAGTGATACATTTACATTAAATCAGTATGAAAACCAGACAGATAATCCCAATAAATACTAATAATGAATTTGACATTCAAAGAAGAATGACCTCATGTTTCCCTTCTTTATCCTCATCCTAATTATCACAGAACACTGGCCTAACCTAGCCTCTTTTTCCACTCTGTAAAGACCTGAGGGGACTTTTTGCAGGGAGGCAGCCAATATCTCAGCTACATTTGCTATTGTTTCTGTTTATCACTTGGATTGATTTGCAGTAAAAGGATGATTGCTTCATTATAATAATTCAATCTGCACTGAGACAGGCTGTCTCCTGTGTTACGTGACAAACAGCTAGAAACTTTATTTCATAAGCAAAATTACCACTGGCTGTTTTAAAATGCCAAGAGCAGCTATCATTAGACTGTGGTTTGGCTGGCTCTGCTCTCCGGTGCAGGGGCTGTGGCAGGCTGGGCAGCCTCTGTGTCAGGAAGGGACCCTCCTGGCTCACTGGAACTAAAGAGTGACAACCAAGAGAAGATCCAACCATTCATTTTAGCATCAAATGAGAAAGTTCAGGAAAAAAAAAAAATAAAAATCTGTGATTTCTCATATAACGAATGGGGGAGAATTTTTGTTCCTTTAGAAACACAAGCTTGGTCTGGTCACCATCCCTGAAATCTGGTGGGAAGATTCCCACGGCTGGAATATTTAAACCAACCTTTATTCAGGAGGATCAGCTGAGCACAATCTGAGGAGGGTTGTTCACCGTTGGTGAAAGCGGTTTTGGCCTGCGTCCAAATTTTTAGCAACTTGGGAACAAACGTTCTGGAATGGATCCTCTGATGTCTAAGAAGTTGAGAACCTGTACTAAAGAACTAAGTCCAGAGAAGTCACTAATCGAAAAAATAAATGGATGTTAATGAACATGAATTACAGTCCCTAAATTATAGCAGTATGGTAAGAAAAGGACAAAAGGAGACATCTATGGTCAGCAGGAGTTTTAAAAGTGTGGTAGCTACAGATGGGATCATCAGAAAGGTACCACATTACTTCTAAATGGACTAAGTCTATCAGCTAAGACTGTCAATAATAAACCCAAAGAAGTAAAAATGATGAGTAAATATTTCCCACTTCTGTTTGGGGAAAAGCCAGATATTGCACTGGATCTTATGTAAGAAAAACAAGCCTTTCTTTTATAACAATGCTTTCTAAACTTAGAAGTTTTTAATTGGCAGTTCCTGAATAATTTGCATCCAAAAGGGAAAGATGTGTACTGAACCCCTGCTGCTGATTTTGAACAAGTCTTGGAACACTAGAGAAGTTACAGATGTGAAGGAAAGATAAAGTTGTGCCAGCACTTAAACACAGTAACTAGGATGACATGAATAAATATAGACTTTTCAGCCTGACACCAATCTGAACAAAATAATATAATGATTATTTGGGAACTCTCTGAAGAATTAGACAGGAAAAAATAGAATGACATTGAAATTATCATGAACTTATTAAAAACAGACCCTATCAAAACAATTTTATACTGCAGGAGCATGAACATGTTTAAGCAGCAGAAGTGTTAGCGCTGATATAAATGATACTGCTGGCCTATTTTACCAACCGGAGTATTTTGCTTCAAATAAACCTTTCTTTGGGGAATTACCCACTTTCATGGGCTGGGCTCTTGGCTTATCATTCTTTAACTGTTCCCTGCTGATGAAGCTGGCAAATAAGACAGAGACTGTGAGGGACTGGTGAACGGCAGAGGTGGTTTGCTCCTCTACTGAGACAGAGCACAATTCAGGGAGAGCAAAGCAGGCCAGACTTTCCAAGTGAGGAGATTGGTGATTCTGCAGAGATTTCCAGATCCTGGTAGAAAACCAGAGAAGATTCAGCCCAGTGTCTGAAGAGGCCAAGACAACCTTTTGCTTTGCAAAGGATGGTCCACTGTGGGTATCTGCTGTGTTTAACTGGGGTGTGATGGTTCCTACAATTGCTTTGGTGTTCAGAAAACAAATGAAGGGGATTCAGAAAAACACACACTAACTTGATTAAAGGATAGGAAAGCACACCTTGTTCTGAGAGACTCAAGGCCTCAGTTTATGTGATATGTCCTAAGGAAGGCTCAGGGATTGAAATCAGGAATTTCAAGAAGGAAGAAACTACTGTAGGTTCCATGGGTTCTCTTACAATGAAGATCCTTCTAGAAGGCCCTCAGGTCTATTCTAACCCCCAAAAAATCTGAGAAAATATCTTGTCAGTGGTGACACACACTTTCAGTGGCTCCTTCAACCAGCAGACTGTCTCACCACTGAGAAGAAGGAAGACCTTTCTCTACACATCAGAATGCTCAAACATTCCCAAAGTTACTGTTGGCTTTTACCAGCCAGGTGGTCTCACAAACAAAATAAGAAGTATTAGCTAGTGCAACCACCATGTTTAGTCACTGTCAAACTTTTCAGCATTTGTTCTCTTAATTCCGTCAGTACAGACATTTGCTCATGGCAACAGGACTCACTGGTCTTGAAAATTAGTGAACAGTTAAGTAGCAAGGAATCTAGAGGTTCAAAACCATTTATCCTGTTTCTTTATACTCCTCTGCTCCTTTCGTGCCCTTGTAGGACTTCCTACCCACTGATTTTATGAAGAGACTGGACACATCTTGCTGAGGGGAAGCATCTCTGTGAGCTGATCTGCTGCATTCAGTGGGAAAGTTTCTATTTGCATCTCTTGTTCTTTTAGTTCACATGGCCCTGCAGCCCACCAATTTCACCAAGTCTAAAGTCTTAAATCACAACTTAAGCAAAATCATCACGGTTTTCCCCTTATTCCCATTAAAAATCTGTGAAACTACCAAGTTTTCCACGGCTTTTGCCCAAAACCACAACCTGCTGCAAATTCATTGAAAAGTAATTCCAAACTTAACCCAGATTAATAATGCTTCCAGTTACCACGGCCAAGTTTGGCAGTTTAACAGTTTAAAAATCGTCAGGTTTCGTGTCTCTGTGTGAACATTGTGTTCCACTCAAGCCACAGTCGGACAAGAAATTATTACTGTCAAACTAAAGCTATTAAAAAAAAAAAAAAAATCCACCTTTGCATTATGTAAACTACACTCTGGGGTTCAGATCTGCAGTTTAATTTTCGTCCCGTTGCATAAAGATGGGAGGAACCTGCTCCTAGATCCAGAAGGGTTTCCAAGTCATAGCCCTACCCAGATCAGGATGTTTGGACCCATATGCTTTTGTTTGGACCCTTTCTATTTTTTCCTTTGAATGGAGGGTGTAATCAGATCATCTGCAAGTGTTTCAGGCTAACATGTTTTCAGCCATTAACCTCCCCTTAGCTGAAAAGCTTTGTTGTTTGGCTGAAGTGTAATTCCCAGCCACAGTTCCCCACCAGGGCAGTGTGAAACAAGTTTGTTGGCCCACCCTCAAGGATAAGAAGGAGATGAGAAGGGTGAACACCTACTAAGATGCTAATTCAATTATTTGTGATCATGCTGGATACCCCCTACATTTTTCTGAGGTTGGTTCCTTCCCCTGGCCTCTGCATTCTCTCTAGGTATGATATTTGGAGGCAGAAGCATAGGCTGTTGGTGACTGAAACCACACTCCCCAGAACAGGATGGCCCTTGCATTTTCGAGACCAAAGGACTCTCTGGGACTGTGCTGAAAAAAAGATTTATAGTTTTTAATCTCAACATGTGACTGTTAAGTTCACTAATATATATAGGACAGGAATTAATCCTGAATTTATTCAGTAATTTTTTTCTTATTTCATCTGTCAGAAGAATGCCATTTCAATTATTTATTAGGAAAATTATGTTTTTCAAGGTAAATGCATTATTTCGTTATCTGCTTCCAATTAGCTGGGAATTCACTGTGTTCAGCCAAATGTCCATTCATCAACAAATTCCAGATTCCTGGCAGTCTGAGCAAATTCCCAATTTTCTTCTTTTATGGGTAAAATAAGTGAAGATATTCATGCCTTATGCTAAATTATGCCTGGGGTTAGACTAGCCTGGAGGGAGGCGAAAACAACCGTGGAAGGTCTTGAAATATATTAATAGATGTTTTGATAGAAGTAGAGCTGGAATAGTTCATAGTATTTTTTTCTTCAGGTGCTTTGTTATTGTTAACTGAACACCCTCCTGCCCTCCTTTGTGGGCCACTTAATGAACTGAGCTGGTCACCCTCCAAAATGTGTGCGATGGGTTGATGAGGACACCTCCAGCAGCAGGGCTCTGCCTTCCACAGGCTCCCCATGCCTGTCTAAGTTCAAGAAGTGTTTGTTTGGACAATGCTCTCAGGCACATGGTGTGATTCTTGGGGTGCCCTGCCTAGGAACTGGACTCGATGATCCTGATGGGTCCCTTCCAACTCAGCATATTCTGTGATTCTGTGACACACAGGAACAAAAGCGAAGTAAAATACAACCCACGCCACTGCAAACTCTTCATGTCATGTCCAACCCTTCCAATTAATGAATTCACATTTTCAGTGCAGGGCTGTGCAAAGTAGCTCCAACAGTGTCACAGGCTGCCCCAGGGCCACCCTGGAGCGCTGAGGGAGCAGTGAGCAGGAAGAAGCACAACGGCCAGACACGTGCCTGGACAGAACAGGGTCTGCCTTGAAAATACTCCAGGCTGGTCTCCTTTCTCCTTCTGAAAACAGGGCTACCTAGGTAGGTTCCAGCCTATTGCTGACACAGACACACAGCTTGTGAGACCCCCAGCAGTTTCTCAGCCCAGCACCATGCCATGCCATGCCATGCCATGTAGCTGCATCCAATTCCAGCTGGTTCCCTCCCCAGCCAGCTGCTCATTGGGAGAAGAAGGCCCCGTGCACCAGTGTGGGACCTGGGCTTCTTGCAGAGAGGGTCTTTACCCCAAAAAGGAGCATGAGGATTTTTTAAGAGGCAAATATGCTTTTTAAAATGCCTCATGTAAAAAAATTTACTACCTGCTTGCAAATGACACTTTACCTGGCCAAAGCCCTATACAAGGAATCTTCTGGGCAACACCAGGAGAAAGGCTCTGTCCCTGCCAGCTCTTGGGATGGAAGACACACAACAGCTCTGAGCTCAGTTACTCTCCATGCTTAGAGTGGCACTTCAGTGTACAGTGTCAATGTGAGAGCATGGTGAGAGCAGGGGACCTGGATGGAGTGATCCCAGTGTCCCATATTCTCAATCTCTTTTCAGTGAAAATGCTATCTCCTCTGGCTTCTACAGTTTTTGTCAAAATTTCTCTGTCCTGTCATCTCCTACAGATTGTATAAAGGCATCTTGGTTTTCTGCTGCCCTTCTCCTTCCCAGCTCAGTCATCACTGATCCTTCCAATTTGGCATATTCTGTTATTCTGTGACTCTCTAATTATATTGGCTTGGTCTCCTCCTCTTTCCTCCTTTACACTGTTTTCTGTTCCTTTTATTCTCTCTTTCCAACGATTTGTGGTCGGTAATTCTTTCCTTACACTGTGGAGCAGGACTTTTCAGCCTTTCTCATCATATTCAGGTGTTCGTAGGTCTCTCCCTCTCCGTGCACGCTCTGAGACAGAGTCCTCTTGTGCACCATATTTCTCACCCTGTGAGTGAAGAAACAGTCACCACTCTGCCTCTCATTCCCCAGGCTGTGCAGAAAGCTGACCATCCTTACGTGGGCTGATGCCTTTCCCACCAGAAGTAGGAGAGGCAGGAAGACAAGAGTTTTTCCCTCATGTGATTTGTGTGCATCTCAGACAGACATTGCTCTACACAGGGCAAGACGTTTAGACTAAGATTTTGGGATGAAAGCTGTGGCATCTTCACCTCCTGGGGGCGCAGCGCCCTGAGAGCCACCTCACTGCCCAGCAGCTCTGCCAGTGGTGAGGGCTCTCCCAACAGGCAAAAGCATCACCATACCTCCAACATCTGCCTAATGTCCTGCAGCCCAGGCAATCATGAACTCCTGTGTCTGTTTTACTGGTGGAATACACCTGCAACTTGAATATTGTATGATAAGCAGATGTTCACTCCTATAAATTGAACAGTGCACGAAGATTTATGGACCCCAGAGGTTCAGATTTAGTGAGTAGGAGCCAAGGTCACAACTGGACCTTCAGATTCAATAAATCTTGACATTACTGGAGCACTGGGGGAGGGGAGAAAGGCATCGTTATAGACTTATAACAATTTTAAAAGTATGCCAGTGATGATCTGCAAAGCAGATGTAAGTCAGACTGGTTTTGATACGTTAAACTGACCCTGCCAGGTAAGAGATGAAATAACTCAGGGTTTGATTTGGAGTCACATATGGAATACAGGAGTGGGGATGGAGATAATAAGTCCCTGTTCATTTGAGAAGCAGAGGGAAAAAAATCTCCATTAAAAAGAACAAATGTTTTGTTCTCATGCTCTAAGGACACTCTTGATACCATCAGTGGTGAATTTATTCTAATTAATGTACTTCAAATTACATATCTGTGCTGTGTTGTTCTTTCATGCAGTGCACTAATGAAAAAAAAATTAAGTCCTGAATGAGCAGAGTAGGTACCTGCTGGTGGTCACCCCAGTGGTGTCTCCCAGCCCAGGAGGCAGAGTTAGCACTGCTTGGGTGCATTTGGAGACCTGGCAAAGAGAATAGACTGCCAAAAGTAATTCAGGCTGTAATGCCCCTTCCGGCTCTGGTGTCTTTGCTGGACCTTTAAACACAGGCTGGCAGCAAGGATGGAGGGGAAAGGCAGCACAGACAACCTGTGCCAATGCCTCTGTGAATGGAAGAGACGTTGGAAATCGTGAAAGTTAGAGAGAGTAAGAGGCAACAAGGAAGTTTTCAAATGGGCACTAAAATATCCTGATGCTGGTGTGTTATAAACACCTTCACAAGGGCAGCTCAGTAGCCATTCCCTTGTGATAGCTGCAGTAAGTTAGTGCTAAGGGTCTAAATTGAAGTGGATAAAGTCTGAAACACCAAAGGCAGACTGAACGGACCCCTGCCAGCCCAGAGCCCAGCCTGGGCTATAAAGCCCTCCAGAGATGTAGTGTAAGTTTGTCTATTCCAGGCTCCTCACCATACCCAGTGACTCTTAAGTTAGTGCAGTCATAGCTAACTTTGATCAGCCAACCTGCTGTCACATGTGACCAACTGCAGATGCAAACAAGAGAAAACAAACACCAAAATGTTGTGCTCATTTTTTTCTGTAGATATGCATGTGAGCAACTCCCCCAAACTCAAGTATGTGAAAGCAGAGCTGCCTGAAGCAGAAGCAGCCAGGAAGATGTAGCCTTTGATGACTTCTGTGGCAACTAAAATGAAAATTTTCAAGCCAAAGTGAAGTAATCATTAATGGCGAGATACAATTTTTTAACTGAGAGTGCTCCCAAATAATACTGTGGGATATGACCTGTCTGCCAGCTGTGATACAGTTAACTCAAAAAGCTGACAGCTTTTTGAGCTGAAGCATTTTCAAGATTTTCAAACTGCTCGCACAAGGGTGATACAGGTGCCCATAAGCAGGTTCCTGCATGCTCTCCTGAAGGGAAATCCAATGTGAAAGACTGGAGTCAAGAAGGAGAGGTCAGTGCCCAGAGCACTACCCTTTCTTGCTCTCATTCTGGCTCGGTTTTCACTGCTTGGCACACAGCTCATTTTAACTCTCACACCCCAGCATGCAAGATATGGGTATATTTTGCTTCAGAGGAGGTACTGAAGCTCCTGATAGGTACAGGCTTGGAAACGGCAGCTGTAACAACCTGATGTACAAGAAATCTTCTGTCAACTGGTCTTTCATGACCAATGGTGTGTTTTCTGCACCCAGTTCCCAAGTTATGGGACAGGGTTATGGGACAGGAGGCACCTGTCCCCATGCCACCCAGAAGTCCCCTGAAGTAATTCCAGTCACCACATCCCCTCACCTGGAGAATTTTTCCCCATAGTCACAAGCTCTGGGATTATTAAGGAAAACTATTTCTTGGTTGTTTCCACACTGCTCCTTGTGAAAGTCCCACACAACCAGGACAACTGGGAAGTGTTTACACTATCTGGCCTTTGTTCTTGTGTCTTTAAACACTGACTCCAAAATACGTCTGATTTCCATACCAAACAAGCACATTGTGACCTCTTTGCTGGTGAGACACAGACTGTGGATTTCCCTGCCTTGGAAGTTGCAAAAGATAACTCTGGTAACTGCAACATCTTCTAAGGGAGCCCCTGGAGTCCTTAATGAAAAACTCATTTAGGTAAATCGATGCTCAGCTTCGTGGTCCTCCTGTATCAGACCACGCTGAGGTAACAGTGAGTTTAGTGGTTACTATTTATTCCCAGACATTTACTAATCCCATTTCCCACTGCTGAAAAAGGCGTTAAAAATCAAAGTAATCTCCCACTGAAAGGAAGACTTTCCCAACAGCTGTATCCTTCAAAGGCTCCGGCCTTTTCTTTCCCCTTACCCTATCCCTAGGTAGCCCTCTGGGACTCACGGTTATGTGGGATGCCAACTGCTCACTATTCATCATGGCCCCGCTCTCCGAGGGCCCATTGACTCTCAATAATTTATCACTGGATGTTTTGCGTGCTGCTGCAGAAATAAATCAGCACTGGGAGCACCAGATGCTCCCGCGCCCCATCGCACCGCGTTAATTTATTAAAAACGGGGTTTTCTCAGCCCAGCCGTGGGGTGCAGGGATCTCCTCCACAAGGAGCAGTGAGGATGGGGGTTGAGGTCCACTGAGCCAAAAGCAAAGAGTGTTGAGAGAGAGAGAGAGTTCAGCGTGGAAGCAGCGCTGACTTGGAAACCCTCGCAGGGTGAGCAGGCGGTCGGCTTTCCAGGCAGAGCTGGTTGTGACTGAGCTCCAAGAAAAATACATTTAGTCCTTAAGCGTGTATTTTTCGTTCTGGGCTCACGTTCTTTTTTTTTTTTGTTCCTTGGAATAGGTCTCGCACCCGGATACAGCAAGTAAATATCAAGCCATAAATCACAAATTTGATGTTTGCTTTTCTTTCTTCAAGGTTGTATAATACAATGAAAAAGATCAAGCAAATGAGAAGCTATTTTACGCTGCGCATGCAGAGTGCAAAAGGCCCTGGGTGTCTTCCAATGACCCCGTAAGAATGATAGGCCTCCTGCTAACACGGAGATCTGTTTTTCTGAGGCATCACACAAAACCTCTCATGGATTGAAGAGTTTCTCGTGTTCTTGTTTTCTTTAATGCTCTTGCAATACAGTTAATTTAACACGTAATGACCCTTCATTCAAACCTTCCGCACATGTATATTGTGGTAGTTCCATCAAATGTGCCTCTGGGCAGAACAGGAAACACAAATTTCCTACATTCTCTCCCAGAGTCCTGAATGCACATCAACAGCTTTTCAGTGCTTATCACCCTTGGTCATTTCTCATCTCCCCTTCAGAGGGGGAGAACCACAGCTGCTAACACACAATCCTGCCTCTGACATTACCACTGGAGAACCAGGATGAACCCCACCTGGATGATGGAAGAGTTCTGGGACTCCTCCTTGAAGTTCTGGGACCTTGTCCTTGAAGTCCAGCCTTGCCAGGGTTGCACATTCTCTTCCATCACTCCCTCATGCAGCAGGGCCTGAAGTCACACCACTGGTGCTCTTATAAAATCAGCTTCCCCTTATCTGCAAGGGGAAGAACCAAACCCAGAATTCTTCCTACACCCCAAAACATTGTTTAGGATAATTTCTCTTCTCCAGGACAGTGCCCACCAAACAGGAATAGTATAACAGGATAGGAGCACTCCCAGTACTGCTGATGCATTAGCAGCCTCTCTGCTCATCTCTGAGCATGAAATATGGGACTTTAGAGCCGCATGTAACTATCTGACAGCTATTTTTTGTGGTGACAGCAAGAAAACGTGCTTTCTTGACACCAGCTCCTTTGCCAGGTTTCAAGTCTCTGCCCCTGCTCCCCAGGGACTTCTCAACTTTTACAGGAATGATCTGGCAGGTGGGTTGTAAACCCCCATCTCTGCCTCCTTTCCCTCCTTCTCCCCAGAAGTATCCATTTGCACTGACATTTTCCCAAACTCGCAAGCTAGGGAAAGATATCCATTGTGCATAACACTAGCCTGAAGAGATAAAGCTTGCCAGTGTTATGAGAAAGCATAAGCAAGAGCTTATAATGGGAAGTGTTGGGCAATCCTGTCTTTACTGAAGGCAAAATCCCCTCGCTGTGCCTGCCACCAAGATTAACTCCAGATTTCCTTAGGTTCTTGTGACACGCAGAGGGCCTGTCCCAGAACTGCTTAAGCGCTGTCAGGTCTAATGCTCTCTTTCAGATCTCTCAGCCCAAGTATCAAGAGCATTATTCTGAGGAGATTTTTCCTGAAATCTTCCTGAGGCAACATTGGGAAATGCTGGTTAGTCAGTTAAGACCGTTGTTTATCCTCCTGGTAAAGCACAGCTTCCGCTAAACCAGAGCCATTCCCTCCTTGAAGATAAGCAAATGTTAGTGAAATGACTGTAAATCATGAGATTACTGGTTAGGGTTGCAGCAAAACTCGGTTTGCATCTTAACTCTGCCTTCTCTCATTTACAGCCTTCTTCAAATGTCTTCTTTGGCACTGAAAACATTTGTCTCAACCCAAAAGTGAACTTTGGAGAGGGGGAGCCTGAACAAAACCCCTACAGCTGTTTTTGAATCATCCAGGAAGAAAAAAAAAAAAAAAGGCACATTTCCCAGCATAAACATTATCTTGGTTTTATTTTGGGGGTTTTTTGTTGTGCCGGTTTTTTCAAGTTCAAGGAGAACATTCCGTTTATTTAGAGTTAGACTCTTCTATTTTATTTAGATGTCAGCACAGCACATCTGTACTTCTCGGTGAGACAGAGGAGCACAAGAACTGCTCTCCAAGGTCAGACCAAGGGTTGGTCCCACCCCCGATCCTGCCGGTAGCAGATGCTCAGAGCAAAGCCCAGAGGGAACAGGACCAGCGCCGAGGGGCCTTTCCTGGGGTCCCCGCGGTGCTCCTACCACTCCGTGGTCACAGATCTTCCTGACCGCTGTGTTTTAGAGTCAGCAACAGCCCAGTCCTCTTCAAATTTGTCTAAAATTGCTCCCCTTTGGAGCCCTTTGTTTTCTCATGGCCTTTGCAGATTCTTGTGGCAAAGGCACCAGCATGATGCAGCTACGCTGTGCGTGAAATCAATACTTTCTTGTCCCTTTTTAGACCTGATCTTGTCCTTGGAAGACTCCTAGCTCTTACATTAGGAGAAACACTGAATAGGCTTTTTTTCCCTGAATAGGCCTTTTTTCACAAGCTGTTTCATCACTCCTCTCGTGCAATCTTGGTCATAGTCCTTCTCGTTCTTGTTTTAATTCTCTCTGTACATCTGGCTCTTCTGTATTCATTTTAGGGTGGTTGAAGTGTGGCATGGCTTGGGCCTATGCTTCATATTACAACATCCTTTCCCAGATACTACTTCATTTGACTATTTTTTACATCTGTTGCAGAGTATCAGAACCATGTTTTCATAGAATTTTCAGTCAATATTCCAAATTCCTTTCTAAAAGGCTTGCTGATGGCCAGCTGTTGGCTAAGCAGTGGTCGTTCTGTCACTTCTCCTCTGTTTCATTACTTTACTCTTCCTAGTGCTGCCTTTCTACAGACATTTTATCTTCCAGCCACTCAGCTGGCAGTGAGTGAAATCCTCCTGCAACTGTTCACTGTTGGATCTTCTGGAAAGTTCTGCATCGTCCACAAACGTGGTTAACTCACTGTTTATCCCCTCTTCCAGACCTCTGATTAACACATTGGAGTATAACACATCTACGCTGTTTTCTAGACTAGAGTAGGTCCAGGAGAGGACTTGGGGGTTTTTTTCTCCTACAGCTTGGCTATCCAATGTGTCTGGGGCAAAGTATACCATTTTTGGAAAGCTGGATATGCTTTATCAGTGATGCCCTATTTAGGCACATCCTTACCGACCTCTGCCAACATATTTGCAAAGCCTGACTCTCACCTACATAAGCAACATGTCTTTCTTCTCACCATCACTCCCGTGCACACAGGATCCATTCCTGTCTATCACTTCTAATCTGTGGTAGAATTTTCAACATTCCCCCGCTGCAAACAAGGTCAGTACATTGGTTTGCAGTTCTCAGGTTGATCCTTGAATTATTTCTAGGTATAGTTAATATACCTGGAATAAAAGTTTCAAATGTGAGACTTTATTAATAATTAAAAAGACGACAATTATTTCCTGTAGACAAGTTCAGTTATCTGCGCTAGTTTCCCTGTTAAAAAGCGTAACTTCTTCCACAGACTGGGCCAAAGTGTATCCACAATTAAAATATTCAGAAAGTTCTCCTGTTCCTTGAATAAAGCATTGATTTTTTTTTTTTTTTCCCCCGCTGCAAACTCCAGTTTTGTGTTCAGAGGTTTCACTCCTGTGGTCTCTTGCGGGTCAAACACAACGTAAGACATTGACTGAGCACCCAGAAGTTGTCACGTTGTTCGGCATCTGCAATTAATGCTATGATTTGAGTTCAGAATCAGATCCCTCCCACATTGGGAAACGCACTATTGTTAATTTGCCTCTGTAATTTCAGTTGTATTGGCACAGTGGGCGATGCCCCAAGTCTGTCCAAGGGGCAACATTTGGACAATGCCCTTAAGAACGTGGTGCAGCTTTTGGTCAGCCCTGAACCGGTCAGGCAGCTGGACTGGATGTTCTTTGCTGGTCCCTCCCAGCTGAAATGGTCCTGTTCTGTTCTACTCTACTTTATTCCACTCTGTTCTAAATCAGAGCTTTCCCTGTGCACGCTCATTTCCTGGAATAATTGTGCATATTTATTATGTTTTAGCATATTTTCCTTCAGCATGATTATCCCTAAGTTTTACAAAGCAGAAATGTGCGTACTCGGTGTAATCAAATGTATAACATAGAGCAAAAATATGCAAGCCTATATTTGACTTGTCTGTCAGTCCTATACACCCGAGGACATGTGTGTGTGTGAATAACACAGCGTGAGTGTTCATGCAGACACTGGAGAAGATAAATGTGCAAAAAACCCCATATGTACAGGAATTGTGGGATTGGGTTTGGTTGTTTTTTTTTTTTTTTGAAAACTGCTAAATAAAACCCAAAGAGATGGAAGTTACCTACAGCAGTGAAGGCATCAAGTGTTTAATCATGAACATAACTACAAATATGAAAGCACTGTCTGTGAAATTAATGCAACCCAACAGCTGGTTTAAAAATAGGCTCCTGCTTAAATATTTTGCCCACCACAGGTTTCGGTGGGGATCACCACGGTACCACAGGGTAAATAAATGCAGATTAATGGAGGAAGTGTGGGTGCTTTCTGCTTTCACCTCTTCCCCTCAAAATTAGCAGCACCTCCACACTGTGCAATATTATATCAGGGCTGTGCAGCTTTGCCTCCATCCCTGAGTCAGTTCAGGGCAGTGTTTGTCTCTGGGCAATGTTAAATTTAGGGCTTGATTTCCAGGACTACTCATCTTCACTTTGCAGCTCTCTCAGCTGCAGTAAATCACTCGCAGGCCAATACCCCTAACCCAGAGGGGGGTATCCCATGTGACATACATTAATTTATAAATGAGAATGATATCTGAATGCACCACATTTCAGTGAAGAAAAACAAACCTTATGGACTGTTTTAGGGCTGTGATAAATTAGGATGTGCATGGTACAAATATTTATCTTGCACCCTTATTACAAGTATTTCCTTTTCACTGGTTAATTTAATTAAGAGGTGTCCCTTTGGGTTAAAACTTTGTAAGATGGATATATTTTTCTCCAAGCCATAATTCATTTTGAATGAAGAGAGGAAAACTCATAGCTCCTGAACTTATTAATAATGATCTGAATTAAAATACATTCCTGGCTTCCTTGAACACTTACGTATGTTACGGGATAGCTGGGAGGGGAAGCAAGAGGGATTATTTTTGTTTTCATGAGAAGGACCTGATCCCAGAAACACTGTTGAACATGTATGATGAGGAGTTAGTCACAATGATTTCTTTGGCAAGGGAGAAAGAAGCAGAAACAAAAACAACGCTGACCCAACTTTCTGTCAAAGCGGGGGAGGGGGATGAGAGAGCTGGTATGGGATAATTAGTCTTCGCTCCTGAAGTCCAGGATTCCATCTCACTCCAAAAAAGCCTCCCTGTGCTTGGCAACCTGGGGCTGGGCAGGATACTAAGGTCAGGAGCAGCAGAAGTGGTCAAGCCTGCCCGGAGTGGCTCATGGCCCAGAGTGGGTCACTCTCCTGCACAGCCCTGGGAGATGTGGGGGCCTCCCTCGTGTCCCCCCCTCTCTGTGTGATGCAAATCATCACCCAGTGCAGGACACTGGGCCCCCAGGGAAGACAAAAGCCACTAGAAGACCCCAGCTGGTTCAGCTGGCAAGTCCTGGGTAAGAGTATCCGGCCTTTGAAGACCTTACTGAGATACAGACCCAGAATGAAAAAGGGCAAGATGAAGCCTGCTGGAGAAGGTGCTGTTTAGGGCTTCAGAGGGTCAGGATTTTGCCTTGGGTTGCCGCGCTGATCCTGTATGTGCCGCTTCATCTCACTGCTCAGGACCTATTCCTGACTTTCCTTGGATTTTTTTTCCAGGGCAGCATCTCTGGATCACAAGCCACCTCCTGCTGTGTCTGTGCAAAGAGACGAGGCTCCGCACATGGCTTGTCTGACAAACAGGTATTACACGAAGACGGTGACAAAACTGCAACTGTTTTTCCAAGGTCTCTGCTTTCCCTCTGCTCACAACTGTCCTAGGATTGTCCATCAGAAAATAAGTCCCCAGCTCAATCCCTACAGTGGGGTGAGTGAATTTGTGCCTGATTATCTCTTCGAGGTAGAGTTTAGACGTACAAATGTTTGGGAGGCGCACCTATTTTGAGAGGCCTCTTCTTCCACAAAGGTTGGTGTTCATTACTTCAATCTGCCTCTGTGACAGGCTGATTTTAATGGCATTCAAGGTTGATTAACAGAAAAAGGCCTGTCCTTTTGCTTCTTCTTTAGAGGAGAATTTTCTGATCAGTTTTGAGTATTGTGTCAATACCTCCTGTCACATTTTCTTTCATTACAGAGCCTACCAATACATTGCTAGCAGGCTCATTAACAAGACAAGGGGCATCACTGTCAGAAGAAAAGGCTACTGAAATGTAAATACAAAGTCTAGCAAAACATCTCACACATGTAAGCTTGAACTTGAGTCATTGCTGCAGGCGTAATTGAAGGGGTTTCTCAATACATTATTCAAATCCATGTTGATGCTGTTTTGCTTCCCACCCCACTCCAGCACCTGCAGAAACCTCTCTGCTGACCCTAAGACCCTTGGTGAGATTCAAGCCAGAGCGTTTGGTCAATGCCAGCTCTTACATCAGTGACTGGCACCTCTTCGTGGCTCAGACATCCCACTTTTAAAAGAGTAATTATGGCAATGCTGTGAGTTGAATGACAAAACTCAAAGAAAAATGAACTTGAAGATGTTTCCCTAGCAACTGTGTGCAGCAGTGTTCCCACCAGGCCAACGCTACAGCGCCACACTTGCAACTGAAAAAAAGTACAGACCGAAACCTTTACCACTTGAATGGCAAGGGCAGCCCGGCAGAGACACCGCCTTCCTTGGTTACACCAGTCAGTGCCCAGCTCACAACGTTGGCTTTCACCTTGTGGGGAAGACTACTCTGGATGAGGAACAGCAACAGCCATGAACTGAGGTTCAGGGAGCATAGCAACCTCAGGAGCTGGCCCTGAAAATACAAAAAAAAAATACCAACTTAATTTCAGTATTGTTAAAATAACTGTTGATTATCTCTTTCTCCTCCCATCACTGATCCTTCTCACAACTGCACTAGTGCAATCCTAGCACATGCTGTTTAATGAGTCACCTTCTGCCATCTGACACACGCTGGTTTTCTTGAAGCAACTCTGGGAGTTCCCAAAGCAAGGCTTAGTCACCAACCAACTGTAATCATCTTGTGCAGCAAGTCTTTCCCAGTCCTTGCTCATCTTGCCTAAAACTGATTCTTGGGAACAACATGTCCTGGTGCAACCCACCCTTTCTCTCCTGTCAGACTCAGAGGTCCACATTTTCCCTGTTCTGTATCACCCAGAGCTGATACAGTGAGTGATGCAAATGAGAGAAGAGGCAACAACCCCATTACTATCCTAATGAACCCACCTATCTTTTGTTTACATTACCACCACCATTTTAACTGATGTAGTCCAGTCTCACTGCACAAGGCAAACTTTTTATGCTGAATCCTGCATTATTATCTTTCCCTCAAGGATGCTATTCTGGCTTGAATATTTAGGCACAAAGATGAGAGGCTGCTACTGCATCATACTTTAAAATCTATTTGCAAATTTAAATTTTCAATTTAAAATCTATTTCCAACTCAGCATAGTCTATGATACTATGATTACCTATTAGCTGTGCTCATGAGATACACACCACATTACACCATATCACCCCAAAAACGATTTCTGCTCACCTGTGCTGAAAGCCTCCTGTTAAGTAAGCTTGGGTTCCACCTTTTGGACCTTAAATATACTGAAAATGCTCCCCAGAGATGGCCAACTGATTGTTTTCTTTAGTTGATGCATGCTCAGCATCACTAACATGGATTAAATTAGCAATATTAAATCCAAAAAAATGTACCTTGCACTGTGATTTATGTTTTACCTCCTGCAATATGAGAGGCCTTTGGCACACTGAGCCAGAGATGCCTCAAATGCTACCAGTGGTACAATTTTATAAAAAGATTGTGAGGGGAGGGAAGTGTTCAACAACATCCACACATTAGTTGGGCAGCTCTTCCTCGTGCTTGTCAGGTGTTAATGCTCACACCATTTGTGCTTTCTATAGTTCTCCACGTGCCACCAGCAGAAAAAGCTCAGCCAGGGGCTTTGCAGGGCAGGGCTAAACAGTCTCAGAGCATCTGAAAGCCTCAGCTGATGAAGCAGGAGTAAAGGTTCACATGCGAGGCCCACCTGGGAAACTCCACACATTCACCAGCATGATGATAAGGAAGCTCCAACTTTATTATTAGCCCGGTGTCTTTTATACAGTTATGCACATGATCATCCAATACTTGATTGGTTACAAAACCGTTCACACGCCTAACACTATATTCTTACTGGATAGACAGTATATCTTTATTTTAAAATTCTCTTCCTAACTACAACATCTTATTTGTCTCATTCTTGTTATGTTACTGACCTTCAGCTACAGAACTTTCTCAAAACCATCTTGCAGCTGCCTCTTGTTATGTGAACTCCAATTCCACAACTTTCCCTAGACTGTCAGTAACTAGTTCACAAAGATTTCTTACCCAAAACGTTCCCTACACAGGAGGAAGACTATGAAACCACCCTTACCCCCAAGAAAGGGAGTGTTGCTTCTTACCCTGGAAAAGCAATTGGTTTGTGCAACTGAGAGTAGCAATCCAGGAGGGAAAAGAACGATCAAAAAGCTGAAACCTCTCCTTGATGAGGAGGCAATCCTACAATTGCTTCTTTGGGAAAACAGCCCCCTGTTGCCTCCCAAGCTACACACAGGGACCTGGGCAACCCACGAGACCCACAGTCACCTGCAGACTTCAAATGACGAGTTCCTAACCTGAAAGAAGGGCCCAATCCCACTCCTAAATGACAAGGAACTTCTCAGGAGGCTTTGGAACTGCATAAAACTTAGCCAGTGCCTGAGGAGTCCAGTTCTCTTCTCTGTAATTCAAACAGCCCACCCACATAGTTAGGATACGATGTACTTCAGCATAATGAAGAGTGATTCGTTCTCTTCTTACGAGCTTTTCTTCTTACAAGAAAATTTCTCTGTTACTCCATCAATCCCCTCTGTTGACACAGGATGATAGACATGCAGTAGTTTAGGCAGACAATATTACAGACATTTTTCTGTGATGCAGAATCTCAGATGTTGTCCCATTCATCAACATACTTCCATGACATCAGGAATGTTATCTCATACCTACGAATTACTCCACTCCTGTGCAGTCTTGGTAGTGTTACTTGTAAAACCTCCCTCTACACATAGGTTGAAACTGGCACTGGACTCACCATCAGTCTTTTCTGTCTCCCCAGGGCTTGCATCCAGATTCTCATATTGCTTAGGATGCAAAGCAAAGCTCCTCCTGGCTCTTTGTCCCACCAGGTGCTGGGAGCCAGAGCCACTAATGCTGCGGCCACAGTGTGGTCAGTGTGAGTCTGTCATGGATTTAGATTAAAGAACCACTGCCAAAGGTATCAGAAAAAGTGGGTTTATTGAAAAATGGTTTAAAAGTGCCACTTAACAAAGTTCGATGGCAAGTTACAGTTCAGCAAATCATTTGAACAGGGGTTCAAAACCACCAAGGCAGAGTGAAAGTCACCAAGACAAAATCAACGTTATGGTAGCATAAGGCAGTGGGCATCACCAGTTGCTTACCAAAGATCTGCCACTGGTGAAAGGCCTCTCCGCCTCAAGGAGCAACCTTGAGAGGTGTCCCAGCTCAAGGGGTGATCGCCATGCAGCCAGGCTGCCCAGCAGTGAGAGCTCAGAGAAGGCTAACTTGGGCTTTCATAGTTATAGAATAAAGTGGTTGGTTTGTGGTCACATTAAATGAGAAGGAAAAGGTCCATGAGACTCCTTGTACCCACACCTTTCTTTCTTCCTTGATATGTAAGTCACAGAATCACAGGATGGGTCAGATTGGAAGGGACCACAGTGGGTCACCTGGTCCAGCATCCCTGCTCAAGCAGGGTCATCCCAGAGCACACTGCACAGAATTATGTCCAAAGGGTTCTGGAATGTCTCCAGTGAGGGAGACTCCACACCCTCTCTGGACAATCTGTTCCAGTGCTTGGTCACTGCACAGCAAAGAAGTTCTTCCTCCTGTTCAGGTGGAACTTCCTGAGCATCAGTTTCTGCTCGTTGCCTCTTGTCCCATTGCTGGGACACCCAAGCAGAGCGTGGTCCATGCTCTGACCCTTCCCTGCAGACACTGACAGACATTGATGGTTCCCCTCTCAGCCATCTCTGCTCAAGGCTGAACAGGCCCAGCTCTCTCACCCACTATTCATCTGTTGATCCCATGATCAGTGTTCCAAGCTCATATGCATCAATGCTGAGTTGTCACTCTGCTCCTCTGTGGGTTTTCAGAGAACAGGCTGGAACCAGAGAAGTCCTTGGCCCAGTTATGATTTAGGTTTTTACCTCCTCTGAAGCCTGTACCAAACTGCTGCTAGTTTGGTTAAGGGGACGAGTGCATCCGTCACAGACCCCATCCCTGCAATACTGCATTTTGAGCTGGGCTCTGCCAGGATCTGACCCATTCCAGGGACCTGGCTGCTGCAGCTGAAGCATGTGGACTACCCTGAGGCGAGCCGGGGATTCTGTGTGCAAGGGTGGGAAAGCACCAAAGCAAACGCCCTTTCCCAGAAAGCAAAGCCAAACCCTATTCCCACAGAAATCAATGGTGAAACTGTCGGGACCTCAGGAGTGACAGCTCGGGCCTTCACAATTGTTTGCCTTCAAGAAGGAATTTTGCTTCATTAGGATGCTGAGTCTTCCTAATTCGCATATTTGATTTGCTTCGGGTCTTGGGTTGTCTTCATTACAGGGCTGCCCACAGGGAATCAAAAGGGGCCAAGGAGGAATCAAAAGGGGAGTCTCTGAACCCGCTGCGAGGCCGTGAAACTTCCATGGAGAGTGTTATGTGTGGGGTGAAGAGGGAGTGGGCAGGCACATTCCCAAGGGAGTGCCCTCCTTGTTTGATACCATTGTTATGGAAAATTAAAACTTGAGTGAAATGCAAATGGCAGGAAGCCCAAGAGACACCATTAGCTCACTTCTTACCAGGGTTCTGCAGAACAAAATACCAGAGTTTCTGCCTTGTGTGAAAATGGGTGTCCTAAAGGCCAAACTCCCTCGTAGGTGTAAAGGTCGGGACTGCAGCAGCAGCAGCGAGGTGATAAACGCGAATCCCAGCAGTTGCTTGAGATGCTTACTCTGGAAACAAACCCTCACACACAAGTGGCAAGAACAGAAGACCTGACACAACGGCAAAACAGATGAAAAACGTGTGTTTGGTCCCAGGATGAGTCACCCACTGGGAGAGGGCAAGGGCAGCGGCTCTGCTGTGTTCCTCCAGCTTTTCACATCCACTTGAACCCAGCTGGCAAGCGAGGACAAAAAACTTCCTGCATTTTGATGAGCTTGAACAATACGGTTTTTAACTTCACAGGAAGAAATGTCCTTCAGCAGCAAAGTGACAAGATAGAGGAGGTTCATTCTGCAAGGATTTCCTAAGCAGGATGGTGCCCAACACCACCAAATAAAACTCTTTTGGACAAATGAAATGAGGGGTTTTTTTTGTTGTAAATGGCTTAATTAATCACTTCCCTCAGCCCCAAATGGAAAGAGGCTCAGGCTACAAAAGGTCTGCTAGTATTAATCTCCAGGCAAGCAGACACACTTCCCTAAAATACATTTAGCTGTCAAAAAAAGCCAGCAGCAGAGGTTCAGAAATTGTGGACTCCAGGCACTTCAATGAGTCTTTTCCTTTAAAATAGTAATAAATATTAAAATAATAGTAGAAAAGTACGCTAAAACCCGACACTAGGGAAGATTTTGTTCCCATTTCTCCCATGGGAGAGGCAGGGTGAGGATACCACCAGTCCTTCACATGCAATCCCTCCACCTAAATGATTTCCAATGGGAGCCCCTGCCCTTGCCTGCAGACAAAAGCAGAATGCATCACTGTTGCCAGACCACCTGGGACATGGGGAGGAGAGGAAATTTCCAGATGGGTTTTAAGACAATTCATTTATATTTGTATAGCCAGAATAAATGTTTTTTTTCTGAGACAGCATTTCCCTTTGCTCTATCTAGACCACCAAGAAAAGTGGGAGGCATAGAATTTCTATTGCATTAATAGTACTGGTGTTTACAGTTTTGGCTTTTATGAACTCGTGGGAGCTGTTTATTGAGTCATAAACTCTACTAATGGGGATATTATCTCTAAATTATATAAGTACTACAGTATTTGGATTAGTTAAAAGAAAGGTTTAAAACAGTTACACACTTACAGTTTATCTCAATTACCAACATGATCCTATAATGGGAATTTAATTGCTAATTGCTAGCTTATATTGTAGAAGAACTACAATAACAACACACAATATATAGTCTGTATAAACATGTCCAGACAATTCTATATCACCTCCTTTCACTGCTACCTTCTAGTATGTTGGGGTTTTTTTTCTTATTACAATGATTTAATTCCTAAATGCCTCAAATTAGAGATTCCTCTTTGTCAGGAAAGCATTTCCAGCAGTGCTTTGTTTGACGGATTTTAGTGAGCTGCCTGCAACACACTTGAGTGGCTTTGAACAAAAGGGACAGCCTTATGCACACACTTTAATACTTTGTTAAATTAGATTCTCAGGAGTTCCAACAAAAGAAATTGTACTTCCATTTAAACCAACCCACATTTTCCTGTTTACCCAGCTGGAGTGAGGTTTGACCAAGACCCACTGGCCAGAGCCTGAGTCAAGCTCAAGCACAGCCAGATCCTGTCAAGATCCACTTTTAGCTGGTTGTTTCAAATCCCTTGACAGGGAGTGCAGAGGGATGGGAAGGGGTAACAGGCCTCCTCTAGACATTTCTGTAGGCTGGTCACTCCCCAGAGGTGCCAACTGCCCTTCCATTGGCAGGTAAAGGATCCAGAGAGCTAGTGCAGGTGCAGACATCTGAAGGCAGGGGACATAAATCTCACCCATACACCTCATTCTACTCTGGAGGAGGCTGAGTCCCACCTGTGGCACAGCAGCTCTGCAAAGTGCCTTCCTCTTGTCTTTCAAGACAATGCCATTCTTCTGACAGATTTGCCTTTGGAAGTGGGAGCTCTCTCAAGTCCTGACAGGTGATACAATGAATTGTGTGCGGTTACAGATCATCCCACCACGCTGCTCGACTGGGATCTGCATCAGATTTCGGATAAGTTTGTGAATCAGCTCCTTTACTTCTCTTTGGTCGTAGCTCTTAACACGAAACTTGCCTGACGAAAGGGGAGAGCACAGAGGACAGATGGCTGGGGTGAAGGGCAGATGAGGATAGCTCGTTTATCTGTGTGTAACACATACCAGAAGAAACTTCCAGATGATTCAGAAATGACCAACCCAAGTGCAGAGAAAGAGTACATATAATCAATCTAGAACCTTAATATATTATAGCCACATTAACTTCCTTCCTTGTCTTGTTTATGCTTCCTCACTAGTTCAGAACTTTACACTGGAAACTGGTGGAGACACAGACAAACCTCCACACCCCTTTCTGGCTTGTTTGACCACTGCCTAACACGAGTGCTGCCTCTGACAGGGTCTGAGTCACTACCCTAAACAAACTACAAAAATGAATTGATTTAGAGCAAACAGCAACTTTAAAAAGTCTTCTTTCCAGCCAGTTTTCTCTCAAATGTTATCTATACTGCCCTTTAAAACCTAAAAATAATTCCAAAAATCTAACTGAGCTCACACTGTGGTATTTTTTTTTTCCTCCTGATATTGTAACTTCTTCTCAAACAAGCTACTGATTTGGCTTTCTCATTGTCCTGGGGCTTGATGGTTAAGTCACCTTGAAGAAGTAGAAACGCTGCAAGTAAATACACAATAGATACATTACTGAGGGTACAGGACATTATTGCTTAAAGAACTAATGTTTCCCTCCATCTCACTGAACTACAAAATGTTAAAAACTGGAAAACTCTTCTGTTGGTTCCATGTCTCAAACCACAGGAACATTTAGAACGGTCCAGGAAGCACACAACTGGTGAGTTACTGTTAGTGATACATGGACTGCTGCTCTCTGAAAGCAGTCAAGTGACTGAAAACATCCAGCATGTTGGTTATTGTGGAATTAGGATCCCTGCAGTTTTCCCACAGAAAGTTTTCCTCTGGGAGGCAGAAATGTCTCCTGGGCTAAGAGGACAAAACAGAGAGAGCAGACGTAGGAGTCAACTGAGCTCAAACTTTTTCTCTGAAGAACTTTTCTGCCACGGAATAGAATCAACTCCCATCAGCACGAGAGACAAATGCAGAAAAAGGACTTCAACATCCCTTCGTGTATGCAGATGAACATCTATCTGCTGCTGGTAGTCTAGAAAAACACAGTAGCTGCCTGGACGATGAGCAGGACACAGGAAAATATCGCCTGGTGAGGAAATTGCATGTTTGTCCCACAGGTTTTCTATGGCTGCTTGTGGTGACCATGTCTGAGGGGGCCCATCCGCCGGTGACCACCACGGGCATGCGGAACTGGACAGGACCAGAAGTTGGCCACGAGCCAGCCCCTCTGCAGCCATTTGCTGGCAGCAGCAGCTATTCCTGAGAACTTGGAGCCTCATATTCTCAAACGCCAAGCTGAGGAAACAAACATTAACATCCCAGCAGTGGGATGGGGAGCCGGCTCTGTAACGTGAATCCCTCCGCTCCTGCCGGGGACAGCACGGATACTTGTGGAAAGAAGATATCTTTGGCTGCCCTACAGAGATCGAGAGCTGAGATTAATGGCAACTGTGGGGGCTGCCTTCTCCTTTATGCCATGCATGCTTTAAAGCTGTGGCCTCCTGCCATCTTGAAACATAATCCTGTGGTATTGTCTTCATTCAGGCCCCTCATGAGCAATGTGAAAAGAGAGAAGAAGCTGGTGGCAGGATTAGAGGAGAGGTTGAAATATTCTGGGCAGCATATGCTGTAAGTCACATTATACAAAGAGGATTATTGGACTGCTCATTGGCCAGGGCTTTCCGTTCTGGAAGCATTGCTGCTTGTAAGAGAGAAAACCTGGTGAAAAGTGTTTTTAACATGTCAGGCCACAGCGTATGACACACTGTGAGCACAGTGACAAGCGCCGAAAATATTTTTCAGGGCCTGTGTGCCCTCTCCTAGGAGATCGCTTTGTGTTTGTCAGGGTTATGCAAGATGCATGGGAAAAGGGGAAAACCAGAAGTGAGACTAGTAATTCAGAACAGTATTAATAAACACCCCAGAATTACCACCATCAGATGACCCATCTCAACCTTAAAACTGAGTAATGTAGTCTTGGGAGGCTCTTTGAGGTGCTTGCTGTTTTAGAGGCAAGAAACCACAGTTTGTAGTCCAGTTTTAATTTATTCATGGCAAATTATACCCATTTTTCCTTAGATTACCAATGTTCTTACCTGAACCAGATTTCTCTCACCTGGCAACAATGTACTTACAGAGAGCAGTGGTATTCTCTCTGAGACTTCACTTTATTTCACTAAATAAGTGAAGCTCCCTTAGTCACCTTTCTTATCTCTATTCTTTTGGTCATCTTTCTAGTTCTTCTCTGCACTGGTTCCAGTTTACAGCCACCTTTCTTGACCATGACAAGCCAGAACAGACTGTGATTGACTAGATCTATGCACATGGTTCCACATGAAATTATAAAAAAACATATTTCTTGAACTATTTGTTTCTTAAAAAAAAGGCTCTTCTTGTCTCATACGCATAGAGGAAAACAAAATAAAGTGAATTTGTCTTTTCTAAAAGCTATTTGAGAAGTTCTGAATGTTCAGAGTCAACTTTTCTTGGAAACCCTCAGCTGTGCAAGACTTCCACAACTGAAACAAATCCTTCTGAAGTCTAGGGAGCATTAGAAATTTACAAGGGAAACTGCATTCATCTAGTGTCAAGCTCAGTCTTGGCGGCATGCTACAAAAATATTCAGCTTTCACCAAACTGGCTTCAAATGCAAATTGCTGTTTCGGCTCTTGACACTGTCCCTATGGTCAGACATTTTTCTTGCCACGTAAGAAATCGTTTTCCTTTTTCGGATCAAAAGGCAATTCATGGTCTTGTCTGCAACCTGGGGCACGTGAAGTTCTCCCAGTTTTCTTTTTGACCCCCTGAACACAGATCACGATTTGCCCATTTTATTGCAAACATCTTCCTAGGTAGCAGCAACACACACAATTGTGCCTTGCCTCAAGACCTTTTTTGCTGACAAAAAGTTAATAGCTTGCCATATGGTGGGAAAAGAATAAAAATTTCATTTACACTACCACGCACAAGTGCGGGAAGGTATTTCTAAATGGAACCTTCATTCTAAAAGGGATCTCCAAGTTTCAAAAAAATTAGTATTATCTTTCCCTTGGTTTCAGGATTTGGATACACTGAATTCTCGTCTTTCTCAATCAAACAATTCCTCCCCAAACTGTAATTTCAGATTACAGAAAACACAGGGTAATGCACATGTGGGCTTCCCAGGCTCACACGTCTTCCCCTTCCCCTGTGGAATAACCTGGACGAGTTAGCTCTGCCTTCACCTCAGCTCTTCCATTCCTTCAACTGGGGGAATTACTTTTCTCACAAGAAGATGCAGTAAATCCAGATCTAATCATGGCTTTGAGGTGGCACAAGCTTAAAAAGTCACAAACATGCTAACAGGAACCCCATTTAGTCATGGAGCAAAGAGAAAGGCATCAATCAGTTTTCAAAGGGCAAGTACAGTTCTGTTGCAAGAAGCTGCACCCTAAAATTGTACTGGAACACCTTCTCTTCGTGCATGTCCCACCCAAGTGAGCTTGGGTGGCTACTAACCTGAGTCACATCGAAAACAAAAAGCAAGAACTGGCAGCCTCCTTGCCACGCCTACAAAACATTTGCTTCCACTTTGGAAGGCTATAATTATCCCTGATACCAGAGCAACTTTATACTGTGTGAAAACCTTGCTGGCATTTCCTCCACAAAATAACAAACTTTGACACAAACAGTACTCGAGCATCACCACGGGGATATAGCAAACTCCCTTGCTGAAGGGCAAGGGAGGAAATTTGAATGGAATTGCATTATTGTGCTAATGCAGTCCGACCTAACATTTGAAGAGGTCACCCAACAACATTTGTGTGCAGAACAAAGCAGGGTCGGTCAGACTGTGCATTTAAAGATTTCTCAATACTTGCAAATTCTCCATATAACCAGACACAAAGATCAGAGGATATAGTTTTAATTATGCTTGTCTAAGTCTGACAGAGTACTGCTGATTTAAAAGGGGTTCCAAAAACACACAAGCATGTGTCAGTGTTGGAATGAGAAAATAAATGTAATAAAACCTATATATTTTCTTGTTTTACAAGAAATGTTTTCAGTATCTGTCTAGGAAATCTTTGGAGTTGAAGCACTGATTTAAAAGCAGCGCCTTGCATAGATGAGATTATTCTTCCTTGCCAAACAGATCATCCAGAAGAGGTAAGTATTTGATCTCTTTCACAGGAGGGGTTGTCGGTATCTGGCTCCAGTCACTTTGCTTCTGAAATAAGTAATGCAGAGAATATCTTACTATATAATAATGAAAACAAGAATAATTAAAAGCTGATCAACGTAAGATTGAATGAGCTGCCTCAATTCCACAGACAGATCTGTAAAAAACTGGGTCTTTATATAGAACATCCTCTTACAAGATTACTACATGCACATTTTTATCAATCTTGCAGATTATTTTATTAAAATTATTTTCTGTCATTAGGCCTTTTGCAGACATTTTTGAATTAAATAATGCTACATTTTCTTTATTAAGATGCTTATACTTGAAATTCTAAAGTCATCCATGTCCAACACCAAAAATCACGCAAAATAACAAGATAGACAGAAAGAAGAAAAAAAGCCAGCTAAACAATCACAACTCTGCTGCAGGATTTTAGCTGTCAAATACAGGTATTGTAGCCCCAAAATACTGCTATTAATTCACGGTAAGTCATGTACAGAATGACAACCGAATTCTAAAGTTGAACAAGATTTAAATCCCTTCCTTTCTCTGATTTTTTTTCCGTTTTGCATTTACCTCTTTGTTAAAACATTCTTGTACTGTACCAAAGACAGCCTAGGTATCGCAGCTAACTAACAAAATTATAAAATCAATAAAACTCAGTAAACTACACTGGCATCCATTAAAAGCAGTGTGGGATGTCAGTATGACAGTGACAGCAAAGCTTTGGAGCTGATGGGAATTGATTATCCCAGCATGATGACGACCGATTATAACTTCTATTGATGCTTTCTTCTGTTTGATTTCATCCGTAAACTTCCTCTCAGAACTCCATGTACCATTTTCAACTGGGATCTTGGGCATCAGCCACACCCTTAAAGTGCATCCACTGGCTGCCCTCCAGGCAAGGATAGCACCTCTTTCATACCCAAACAACCCCTCACCTTGTACAAGGTGAGTCTTGGTGGCAAGTTATAAAAACATTCAGAACATAAGTTTCAGCACCACTTCAACTCCCTGCTTGTCTCACAGGGCACCTTTCCCTCCCCACCTTCAGTGGGAAGGCTGCCTCCTGGTTGCACCACCACTTGCCCCCCAACTTCACCACGTAGGAGCCACCTCCTCCCCTCACCTACCAGAGGTGCTCAGTGGCTATGAAAGCCACCCTGTGAGGGGACAGAAATGGTCTAACACATTTAACAGCAAGAATATCTGTGCCTCCTCTTCTTTCACTCTTGCTCTTGGGTAAAGAGCTTAGCACCACCTTGAAGGCAAAAATCCTCTGAGTTTCTTTCTGAGTCTGTGGTACTGAGGCCCACGAGGGTCCCTACCCTGACACAATTCACTGAGAGTAGTCACTGTTTAAATACTGAGTTACAAACCTAAGCACAGAATTCTTCTGTAAAAACAAAGAATACCCCCTGAACAAAACCTAATGCACATGTTGAACCACAGGACTGCTGCATAAAACATGTGGAAGGGCTTTTATTTTATCCGTAAAAGATGGAAAAATTCTTCTCAACGACAAAGTGAAAAATAAACCACCGTGGAAAGCAGAGCAAACCCCTCAGACATCACTGACAGTTTGAGGTGCTACAGAAGAAGGAGCTGGTAAGTCAGGTAAGAGTGAGAAGTCAGGTTAGCAGCACACTGCTTGAGGAATACTGGTTTAAAATATGTCACAATTGAACTTGAATTCAAAAGAATGCTGTGTTTGTAAATGGTCTGAATACAATCAAGTACATTCTGTACAACACATTGCTAGGACAGAACAGCAAAATGATGTGTTGGCAGAAAGGCTTTGGATTTATCTCTTACAGAGTTGGGTTTTTTTTAAATTCAGCATAATTGCCTTATGGACCATCTATTTTAAAATGTTCCACTCAGCACAAGATGGCAAGATCAGGTTAATCTCTGCAGTTTGTTGATACCACATTTTTATTTACGCTAAGTTGCAGGCTGGTGCACACATACAAAGCGGATCCACCAGTACTTCTCTCAGTACACAACTACCAGTGCTGTGGTGTGTTGTGTACAATTTTCTGTGGAGTTATACAAAATTCATAGTTATTTGCTTCAGTGTCAGTGGAGCTTAAAGCACTGCAGCAAGAAAACAGCTCATTTGACATGTGACAATGATATCTGGGGGGGAAACAGCACTCATGCCCATTGTCCAGGGACAAATACACCTGTTTCCCATTCTCTTTTTGTTTTCTTAAAGATGTCCCAGAGATGTGATACCTATTAGGCATCCCCTCAAACTTCTCTGACTTCTCTGCTTCATCCTAAACCTCCAAGAAAAAGTTAATTACTTGAAGAAAACAGGCATAAATACACAAATATGAAAAAATGTTGTGGTGTCCACTGGATAAAACGCTCTTGTTAAAGCTGGAGAAATTATATGAATATTCCCTTCATCAAATACTCTGGTTTTACCTTGATACGACCCTTTACTGTCGGGACAGGACGGATTTGATTCTCTCTCCAGTTCAGCCCATGCACAAACATGTTATAGTTCACCTGCTTATGGTCATCTTCATACCTAAGCAGAATATCCATAAGATGACTCAAGGTTAAAGGGAATTTTTACCAAAGTTATATCACGATATCTACAGCACAGTAATACATTAGCTTTTGGATAATAATTTGTTTTACTCCTTTACTCCCAAACACTGGCAGGAGTGAAAACACGGTACAAGCTGTCAGGAACTTCTATATTACACATTCTTTTCCATATTCTTACACCTTCTTACTGTCTCTTACAGGAGAATTCAACTTTTTTATTTTTATTTCATTTCAGCCAATTTCACTTTAACGTTGAAGCATTGCTCAACCTTTTCCAACATTGGGATCTCACAACGTGTGACAAACAAGAGTTGGGATGATCAGTGTATGATTCCTTTGTGTAGAAAAGAAACAGAATGATAGGAAAGACCTGTGCTGCAACACAATTGACCTGCTTTATTATAACTTCTACAATCATTTCCTGAAAATAAGCAATCCTTCAGAAATGCTGATTGTATATGTCTTGCGTTAAGTTGACATTTGGCAAACACACAGCTCTCTAACCTGTCAAATAATAGCCAGATTTTAAAATCACATTTGGAAGTTGTTTTACGGCACCATTCTTTATTTCCATGGAATAAATAAATTTTTGTGTTTGTTAGGACTGTCCCCTAAATGCATGAAGATATACATGCTGCCAGCTAAGGTCTACAGGTACATGTGGAAAATGCTATTTCCCTTCCTCCAGTTTCTAAAATCCTTACTCTGAACTAAAAAACCCCACAGGGGCAGACTTATGAGCCACATCATCCTTCTGCCATTGATTTGGATGAAGCAGCTTCAGAAATAGAAGTCCTCAATTCAGCGAAACGCTGAGGTGATTCAGGCACTGCTCCTTCAGCAGCACCAGCCAAATGTTGAAAGGTACCTTCAAGCTGAAGCTTAAATCATTCTTGAAATGAACTTCTCAACTGCTCTGCTATAAATACAGCACCGGCACAGTGAATGACACCTGTCTCACCTAACACCACCTGCCTGTGAAAGGGACACAGTTTGGGCACAAAAGCACATCCTTAAAGTGTCTGTGCTTCACTGGGATCCACGGGGAGACATACACACCTAGCAAGGCTCAATACCTCTCACTTTTGTGGGAAACATTAGGTTAAACAACTCTGCCCTGAGACAAATCCTATTGCACGGGAGCAAGATCATCTCCAGGAAACGAGTCTTTTAGAAAACCATTTTCCCTTGCTCTTAAAGAAAAAGCAGTGCACAAAACACAGGCCTCAAACCCCTCCAAATAACTGCAGAGGGGTCTGATAAAAATTAAGCATGAAGGCACTTTAAGGGAGAATTTATAGCACAAACTTGGAAAACCACACCGGAGGAGAAATATATCCGGTGACAAAAATAAACTGCAATAAACTGCAGCTCATCCTCTCCCTCTCCTCCCCCCACACCTTTCATTTAATAGTCAGCAGGAGAGATAATAATAAAATACACTGAGAGCCATAAACAGAGATGCTAGTGATAAACAGGAATGTTAAGTACAGTGAGTTATGCTGAAGATGAAAGCAAAGTCAGGAAAGAATGCTACTGCTACCAGCACTAAATGGAGCCTGAAACACTGCCATGAGAAACCTCCAACAACAGCTTGCTTCTTTATCATAGTTCACATGCAAGTTAACACTTCCATAAAGCTTTACTTTTAGGGAATATATCCAATATACGAGAAAATTATCATCCTGCTTCCGGGATGTGCTTGTTAGTTGCAGGGGGATTTTTGGAGGTGGGAATAGGGAAAAGAAAGGAGCATTAGAAGTAACAAGACAATCAAAAAGCTTATAAGTCTTGGTAAAAAGAAAAGCAATGGCACATAGGTTGGAATTTAAGAACTATCACAACAAATTATTTTTCCTTTTACTATGATGTAGTTATCACAGTGTTTGCTCGTTGTGAAAAGTCAAAAGATTAATTCTCCTGCCAGGGCTCAGAGCTGTATAAGCAGGGTTTTTAAACAAAGAACAAGTGAAGGCATGTAAACACTTAATTTTTATGTCAGGGCAATGAAGTTGAGGAAAGCATTGCTTCTGCTTTTAACTTTAACAAGGAGAAAACTCTTTTGATGTCCCAGCACTGAGATGACAACACAGGCATGAAATTAACTATACACCAAAGATTTTAATATGGGCAGAGGAAATAGGATTCCTAAATCCCATATTTAAATAGCTACAGAAAGCAGCTTAAAATATTACTCTAGATAATCCTGAAAGAAAAAAAAAAGTCTACTCTTTAGGTCTCTTTACTGCTGTGACTTATTGTATCGATCTACTAAAGGCACACATCAGCGATTTGGCACAGAGCATCCAGATGGACTGAGGAGATGTTATCAATTTGTGCATTATTAGGACAGAGATGTCATACGTTTCAGTGGCTGGAGTTAATAAGACTGAGACTGACAGTGCTCTTCAGGAAAGGAAATTAGATTTGTCTTATCAAGAAGATGCAACAAAGATAGCTTGAAACCACGCTCCTCTTCAGTTCTGCCCTATGACTTCACCAGTGCATGTGATTTCAGGCTATGAAAGTCACTCCCCCATCCCTATCATAGTTTTCAGGGCTTTTTTTTAGTTTACATTACAAAAATAATGACATATTTCTGCTTCTAAAAATATATTTGTAATTAAATACTCCTGATATGTGAAAAATCTGGCTAAATGACATTATGACCATTCCTGAGGATGTTTTGGTGAGTAAAGGGTACTTCTTAGTATTTTTTTTTTCTTTCCCATCAAAAAATCTGTAACCCAAACATTCATGTGAAAATTTAATGTACCTGCAGAGTTTTTTAATTCCTTTGTTTTGCATAACACGTATTAAGAAGTTAATCTGATAATATTAGAGCAGACGCATCATGCTGCTTTAACCTTGGAGAAAATGTTAGGATTCCTCAGCCTGTTTGATCATCTCTGTGCAACAACAGATGTTGCACATCTCTGTGCAACACAGAGACTAAATTGTCACAGGTCTACACCTAAAGTGTCATAAACTGCTCACATGGAAAATTCAAACCAGGAAGCACAACAAGTCCAGGCAGCCTGTCAGTATGAATTAATTCAAGGCTACCATCTTGTGTATACATTTATTCACATCTGGAACAACTATGAATTGAACCATCAATTCCTCAGAATGTTGAATAATAGAAACAATTTGTTTTAAGAGATCCAAATACGAATGCTAGAGAGTCTTTTCATCACAAATGGCATAAGGAGTCTAAGGCATCAAAGGTAACAAGCAGAGTGCAGGTAAAAGATCTGGGACCATTTCCACTCTTCCTCCTGCTACTGGGACACTTGACGCAGCAGGGAAAGGGGATTTCCTTTCTGACAGAAAAAGGTCAGGCCTAAAAAAACATTACAGGAAGGCAACTAGGTAAAACATTATCAACCAACTACAATCCAGGGAAAAACTGAGCAGGCAGGAGTGGCCTGGCCTGGCCTGGCCTATTAGTGACTTGAGAACTGGGATGACCATGCAGGAAGCCCACTCTGCTATTAGGCACTGCTACCTGAGGCACCAGGGATTCACCTTTTCAAAATCACAAGTCCCCTTCAGAGTCAGACTCTCCCTGGTAGTGTAGAAGGTAAAAACTTACACAGCTGCTTTTTAAAAAAAAATTAAAATACATATTTATAAAAAACAGGGGCATGCAATTAACATGCAAATTAATGCATAATAATCAACATGTAATACTTGTAAACTTGTCATACACTCTTTCTTCTCTTCATTTTTTCTTTACTTCTCTGCCAGCTGTTTATATATCCTTGTGGGAAAGGACTGCCTCTTTTTAAGTCCTTTTTAGCATACATTTAGCATTGCAGTCAATAAAAATTACAGCAAAAAAAAAAAACCGCTAAATTTATTACTTAAGCACTTTGGCAAAATTTATTTATTAAACAAACTATAATTGTTAATTATGCCTGCATAAATTTAAAGAAATGCTTACAATAACTACTGTAGTTTTCTGGCAGAAACAATTGTGTACCATCTGCATTGCTTAATACATTGGGATTAAAAGTCTGTACTGCTCTGTGACTAAAAAACAAAGTGAGGAAATGCTGATGACAAAAGGAAATACTTTTTAATGTGCCAGCTCAGGTAAACTGGAAAAACGGACACATTGTTGGGTACCCAAATCCTACCCTTTCACCATCCCACAATTAAAAATATAAATTAACACTAGACAGATAATACGAAAATGTCTTATGAAACCCCAGTCTTTTTGATAATTTTCCCTGCATTATGTGGCAACTGAGTGGTCTTTGGGTACAATAAACAACGTCTTGGGTCATTTGGAGGTGACTACAAAATTAGGCAGTAATTTCTAGTCCCATCCCATGCCTTTAATAAGTGACAGATCATTGTAGTATAATTTACGAATGTAAATAATAAATACTTTAAGACTATTACCTTTCAAAATGGAAAAATAGAGTCATTAAGTCCTGCAGAAAGTCTTTGCCACCTAATCTCAGATAGCAAAGCTGAATAAACACACAGCCTCACTCTTCAACTACTATCTGATCACATTGTCCAGCATCACTTTATAGCTGAATAGGGTCCAGCTGGTGCATTAGCTATATATACTGATTTTGTGGGAACCAGTCCAACAACTTTCCTTGTACCACTTTCTTCCTTCATAGATACAGATACACACAGCAGAACCACCACCACCACCCCTTGCTTCAGACACAGCAGTGGACACAAAATACAGGCTTTCTCATTAAAGAAAAAGAAACAGGGAAAGAATACTACTGAGAAACTTCACCCACACTGAATGGCACACTCCCCAGGAGTGAGACTGTTCCTTATGAACAATAAATCTGCTTGTTTCATGATTCTTCAGTGTTGAAGAAAACTACGTGAAGCAGGAGGAAAGCAAGAGAAAAGTCTAAATCTCATTGAGCCAACACAACTCTTTGATTTCCAGATTACTGGAAATTACCTCCTATTGAACAGACTTCAAAAAAATCTTTTCCTGATAAAACAATAAACTTCCTGAGCAGTGCCAAGTGCATACATTATTAAGGATGGGACAAGTTCCTTACCATCTGCAGTGCTGTGACACCATGTAAACTGCTACCGTTGAAGCAGCTGATGCTGTAACTTAGAATTGGCATTACACAAGGTTCCATATCATAGGAAGCACTTGTCACATTAATTTCTAAGGCCCAGCTTCACACTATTTACCTTTCTCTCACAGAAATCTGTAAGAAAGGCTGGCCACAGACCATTTAGAAGGCAAGGAAAATGGATGGTAATTTAGAAATCCAGCTCTTATACTGCCCTCCTCCATCACCTACAGAAAGAATCTACGGCAGCTGAAACCTCCTCCAGTTGTCATGGGTAACTGCCTAAAGCTGGGTGAAATCCAGCCCTTCATCTCCTCCTTGTTTTCTAAGCTTATTCTGATTTTTATTATAGTGTACTGGGCTTTTCCTTGTTAACTGACTACACTCAGACTCTTCAGGAGAGAAATGGTTCAGGACACAAAAGCTTTCCCTGATACAAATTCACAAACAATAAACATGTCCCTGGAACCCAGGATGTGTCAGGCTTGCCTGTTTCTCATCAGAACTGAGTCAGTACACGAAAACTTTTGGTCCCTTGTGCACCTATTCAATTTCAGCCCTTAAGAAGAAGAAACTATAAGAACCCCTTGTCTAATACAAGATGTCCATTGTCCTCCAACAATTGTGTTGGGCAGCTTGGTGGGAGTTCTGAAAAACAAGTTTTAGATTACTGTTGAAATTCAGACATGCTTCTGATGACTAATGCTCGTAACTCACTGTCAGAAGTGATGAACCGCAAACAAATTGCCCAAGTTGTGGATCTGGCTATTGCAAGACACTATTCTGAACATTTTTGGTATAGAAATGGAGGCTTTGTGAAAAATATCCCCTTGGGCTTCTTAAAGCAGTCTTGTTTTCAAAAGGAATTGTTGCTTCCAGTCTGGAGAAGCTTTATTAAAATGGATTCCACACTTCTGCCTGATATGGGTCTTTTCATTATTTGATGAACCCAGATACTTAGTTTGCAACTCCTCCTGAAATCAAGAAGCATGTCTACCTGAAAGCTCCTAAACATGACAGAAGACAAGAGCTGCTGCTGTTTTTAACACAGTACGGAAGGTACAGACAAAACATTTAAGGATTTCCCACAAGGGAAAGAAGAAACCAGTGAGTATGCATTTACACCTACTATCAGAAAACCTGGCCATGAAAACCAAACTCAACAAGATATGAGTGTTCAAAGCACCACAGCTTACTTGGAACTCTAGTCTTCAATACAAGTACACTGAATACTAGTTCTTTTCACTTCTATTCCCATTAACACACCTAGTCAAGCAGTTTGTTTCAAAACAGTTAAATGTGCTAGGGAAAAGTACCAAAACCATGCCAACACTCCTTTTCCTTTTCAAAAATTACAATTAAATGGGTTTCAGGTGAGGTTAATAGGAGCAACAAACCAATTTTATTGACTACTGATGCTGTCTACTCGATTCAAGGACATTTCGCTGGATACATCTTGGTGTGTTTCTTAAAACTCACATAACGTACTTTCATAAGATTAGTGTTTTTACCTTACACACACGAAAAACTAAAGCAAAAGAAATGAATCTCATTGAAAATGGTAAGTATCAGTACCTGATTGCTAAAGGATAAATTCCATAGAATTGTGCCAAACCTCAGATGATTTATCATGCCAGACGAAATGAAGTTGCTAAGATGGATGCACCTTAGTTCATTATAAATATTCTATAAACAGTAAAGTCTGCATGTGTATCGCGACAAAATCTGCATCATGAAGTGATTCATATTAAATAAACGACAGATATCTTAAGATCTGTGTGGGCAGTTGATATTCAGCACTGATTTGCACCCATGCATGCAGCTCACACTCTCTGCCCTTAACTTACGCAGTCAGTAAAGCTTCTAGAACTTCATCAGACAATGGCAACCTAAAGGACTTGCAAATAGTCCTGCACGTCTCATAGGGCAGCACTCCACACCTGCACATCAGAAAGAGAGGAGTAGAAGTATACATTAGGTATTTTCCAGGTTTGCTTCAAGTGATTGTTTCTGTGAATAGCAAAACACATAAGGAATATCGGGATGGAGGTAAATAAAACAAGGTTTTATAAAATTTCACTATTACAAAGCCATGAAACTCGAAGGTCACATCGTGGTCTTTCCCGTACCCTTAATGATTCCTGTGATTCTTCACAAAACAAAAAGGGCAAATGAGTTGCATAAATAATCCAAATACTCTCTTTTTCCCCTAAAATCACTATTTTTCCTCTTTGATTTAAACTCCCGTGTTTTGCCTGTGAAGGGGTATCTGATGTCACAGAATGTTCAGTGCAGCACCTATAAGAAAGAGTCTACACAAAAAAAGGAAAAAGAGGCAAAAATTCTGTCCATTTCTTGTCTACTCTCAAGTGGAGAGAGGCTTAACATTACACATAATATCCTTTAGTCACAACATACCATTTGCTCAGCAACAAACAATAGACCGTTTACAAGCGAGCTCCCAAAATAACAGCTTAGGATAAATAAAGGAAACTTACTTTTCACGGTCATTGTACATAAACACTGCAGACAGTTGATCAAAATTTTCAAAGCTGTTTTTCTTCAGTTTTTCATGAGCCCCTGCAAGGAGGAAGGTGAGGTCTGTTTGACTGTCATCTCTCACACCGTAGTGACGCCCAAGAGTCATAATTTCATGTTCTGAAAAGGCTCCGCCAGCAACACTGACTATCCAATTTCTGTCCACAAAAACAACAGCCTATGTTAGTTTTAAATAAATGAGTTAAAACCAGTTAGTAATCACTAGGTTTGTGGGAGGAAGGATGTCCTCATTTCCTCAGTAGTTGGCTATAATACAAAAATACATACTAATCATGACTGAAGAGTTTTACCAGAGATGCCATCCTGGTATGGAATATAAGCAGAGTGAATTTTGTCATTGCATTTATACAACAAGATAGTGAAATAACAGGTATTGCTGTGTTTTGTTCCTAATTGTATTTTGCATTCTGCAGCACATGGTTAATTGTCTATAAACACAAAGCATGCACAACAACAGCAGCACAAAACACAGAGAGAAATAACAATGGCAGAGGAAGTTCACACAGCATTGTGAAGGCTGGGCCCGATGGGCAGCTTTCAGGGAAAAGCAGTGTGAAGGGAAACAGAAATTGGTCGCAGAGAGAGGGAAGAAAATTACATCCAAACTGTAATCACAAACTCTCCTGAAAGAATGGAAGACTGGAGGCAGCAGCAAGACCAGTTTAAGCCTGGACACTGAAAGCAGAGGATCCTACCCCATGCAGGGATGAGCCTGAGATGTGCTCTCCCAAGACTGCATGTGCCGCTCAGATGCATCAGCCCAGTCCAAGGAAGAAGAAATGTTCCTCAGATCCACCCGACAGGTCGGAGCTGGCACTCACTGTCCGTTCCCTCAGCTGTACAAGGCCCCTTGTCAAAGCTGGCTTAGTGTAACTACATTGGCTCTATGATCCCAAATATTTGCCCCTGGTGCACTCACGTTCAACAAGATGTTTTTATCAGCAAGCATCAACATATGTGTCTCAATCAAAATTAGATTAATTACATATAATATTTCTGGATAAACTGCATTATGAATAAACTTCACCATAATTGCTGATGCAATTAGTGCTGTAACTTTTGGCACCCTTGAGGATACTGAATCACTGCGATTACACACTGATCCTTGAAAACAAACGGAAGAAATTAGTAGTGATTCACGAAGTTCTGACACAAGACTCAAACTGCTGGCTGGAGAATACTTTATTGTTGAATTAATCTGGTGATGGGTCCCCTAACATCCACACGTGACCTGAAAGCACAGAAACTTAGGACCCTTCCAAATTTGGGAAATTTTAACAAGGAACATAATTTTTCACTTGCACGCTCTCAGAAGCTTGTGTGGTCCTGTTCAAACGAAGGTCTCCCCTTATATAACACAATTGCACTTACACAGCTGTTAAAAAAGAACGCTAAACACTGTAGAGTGTCTACTTTGATTCAACTGCTGCTTTTTTCATACTAAATAAGTAAGAACAATCCTTTACTTGCAGTGGCAGGAAATAAATACAAGGAAAAGACAAGTTGTTGACAGCAGCAACCCCCATTTGAGATCATGCAAACTCAACGACCAAAACTTAGTCTCTCTACTGATATTACCATTATCTTGTCAGTATTGTTATGCCACTTACTGAATATTATTATTGTTCATACTGCAGCAGCATTCAGAGATCCAGTCAAAACTGGAGCATCTTTCCTGCAGTCAAATCATCGGAACCCACAGAAAAAATTATTGTCTCATTTGGGAACTAAGGAATATTTTAGTGATTGCCAGGGATCAATGAGTGGGACCCAAGACTTACAAGCAGAATTAAACTCTAAACATCTAAACTCTTCCTGACAAAAAGAAACAAGCTGCAGTAATTTTTCCCACAGCTTTGCTATCTTTTGTTTTCCTTTTTTTTTTTTGTTCTAGAAGAATAAGACAGATTGCAATCTGAATTTATTACAGAAAGAAGAAATAATGATTAGCTACTTAAGGGAGCTGCTTCTCAAGCTGAATTGAAGATAAGCATCTTTGTTAGACCCACATGGCTCTTTGTCTGTAACAGCAAACAGTCTTGCCAGTAGCTTATGGGAAAAAACAGACTGGAGAGGGTTGTGTGATGCACAGGCTTTTAAGTTTTAGTTATTCTTTATTCTCTTTTTAAAAAAGCTTTCAATAGTTTTAATGATAGCTTAAGGGGTAGCTTCAGTGTACATTGTATATGTATTTTCTGGATGAAGTACCATAGATTTGGACAATTCTGCTTCACTACATCATACTTCTAGGTGTATTTTTAAATGCAGCTCATAAAATTACATAGGTAGAAAGGAAGAAATCTGAACAGCCAAATTTAGAGCACAGTGAAGCTTTAGCTGTATTTAAGATAAGAGGATTATCATTGAAGCTGTCACAAAGATAATTGCCTGTACTAAGAATAATCATTTGTAGTTATTTACAATTATCAAATGCCATGGCAGATTAAAAATAAACAGTGATGTGCACCAAAAAAAAATGAAAGAAAAATACATATTCTATTCACAGAAAAATATCTTTGACTTTTCACAGACGCAAAGTGCTCTTGTCTTGTCATCTCTGTCATAAACAACACTTCTTTCATCCTAAAATAAGATACATGTTTCCTGTTAGATCCCCTGTGTTCCCTCTGCAGGAGGGATGTAGACCATTAGTGGGTGTTCAGACTGGCCCAGGTGAGTACTGGAGGCCAAGGAAACCTTTATTATGTGGGTTCCTCAGCTCTCTTGCTATGGAGAGGGCTACTGCATTTTTTTTTGCTGAAGCCAAGACCCTCAATACCACATTATTAGACACATCTCTCTAACCACCCTAAATTAAACAGCTGGGCTGTTCACAGCTGCACAGAATATCTCCATGATTAAATTTACACCCAACTGAGCCTTTTCTTGATAAAACAAAAATCTTTCCCTGCTATTTAAAAGCACAATCATCCCTTCCCAAAGTGTGCTTCCCTGACTTCCTCAAGCAACTGGTCCAAGCCTTTGACCTGCTCTTCATGTGTGGACAAAGTTTTGCAGATGACTATTTCATAATTTAAATTAAAGCCATAATTACTTTATTTTAAATAGCTACTGTGTACATAAATTAAAACCCTTCTCCAAGTGCTAAAAACTTCCTCCAGATAAACATAACCTTTCAATTTTCTCCCCTTCTGACTCTATTAATAACATTTTCCCTCTTAGCGCAATTAACAATTCAAACTCTTGCTTCTGTTGAGTAAAATATCTGAGCTCAGAAATATTTTGACCAGAAGCTGCCAATAACTGTGGCCTCTCTTAGTTTAAATCTTACCTATTAACCACTTACTTTTCATTTCTAAATAGCAGCTTGTTTTAATTTCTCACTACTTTCACTTTGAGCTGCTGGAAGAACCTTCTGAGATATTTCTGAAGCAATTTCTGCCTTGTTTAACATTCCTAAGGGGATGACATTCCAAGCAATATACATCTACTTGTACGCTTTAGTTATTACGACACTTCCTAAATACACAGTGTATTACTTCTGTGAAAACCAAATTCTTTTAAGTAAAATTTTCTCCTCTGTTCCACATCATTAACTTTACCCAACACAGCTCATATGCTCGAGTATTCTGGCTGTGGGATAAGCTGAAATCAGCTTGTATTCGAGCACGATTTCCTTTTTCAAGTGCCTAAACATCTGCCCATTGCCATACCTGGATCACTGCCAGAATTCAGATTCCTGCTCCCTCTATCTGTGCTGAAATTACTATCCAAGTATTAATTATTGCTCTCACTACTGCTTTCCAGTCTTTTCTAAACATGCTTGCCATTGCCTCCTGTAATTTCAATACACCGTGGTCCCAGCAAGACTCTTTTCTTCATCAGTGATTCAAAATCCAAATAACATCATTTTTGGGACGCAACAGACATTCCTCCTCTAATTTCAAAACTACTTATTAATTTGTTTGACTCTTAGGATGGAGTTTTCTTTCTATTTCAGTGTATATATTACTGCTGACTTGTGCCTTCTTCACAACACCCCGTGCCAGCTCCATAAAAAGTAGTTTGTGCTACTTTTCAGTTGTGCTTTTCAGCTTACTTGAAACTATCACATTTCTTTTTTTTTATTTTTTCCACTTTCTTTTCACAATCTCCAACTAAATGCAAAAGAAATCTGTGCCATTTGTCAGCTAAAAAACGGAAAGCAAGAAAAACCAGTCATGCTCTATACATTTTGGGGGCATGTGCCTTCACTAAATATTAAAACCCTCAATCCACTGTCTTACCTGAAAGTGCCATAGTCAATGACATTGGTATGCTCGGGGTCAGTAGTAGCAAATGTCTTCCTGATTTCTTTGGAACGAGATTCCGTCATGTCCTTCAGTTTCATGAGGAGGAGACCAATATCAGCCACAGGGAACTTCAGAGAGGAAAGCAAGACAGAGATTGTAAGCACCTGAAGGATGGGATGCCATCCAGAGGGATCTGGCCAAGCTGGAGAAGTGGGCCATGGGAATCTCATGAGGTTTAGCAGGACCAAGTGCAAGGTGCTGCACCTGGGTCGGGGCAGTCCCTGCTATCCATCCAGGCTGGGGGATGAGCAGATGGAGAACAGTACTGGGGACAAGTACATGAAGGGAGCCTAAAAGAAAGATGGAGAGGGACTTTTTACAAGAGTATGTAGTGACAGGACAAGGGGGAATGGTTTCAAACTGAAAGAGAACAGTTTTAGAATAGATATTAGAAAAAAATTCTTTACTGTGAAGGTGGTGAGGCCCTGGCACAGGTTGCCCAGAGAAGCTGTCGATGCCCCATCCCCCGAAGTGTTTCAGGCCAGGTTGGATGGGGCTCTAAGCAACCTGGTGTGGTGGAAGGTGCCCCTGCCCATGGCAAGGACGTTGGAATGAGATGATATTTGAGGTCCCTTCCAACCCAAGCCATTCTACAACAAGCATTCTGCAATCAACCATGCATGTTGTCGAGATGTAGGGCAATACTGAACTGCTAAGTATTATTAGTTTCTTCCTTTTCTCACTTCAAATGCATAAATCAGCACTGAGTTAAGTTTGGAGGGAAGCTTGCTAATGAAAAAAAAATTGCTCCTTACCAAGAACATAAACAACAAAAATCATCAGATTGTGCACTCTCAGAAAGTTTATCCCAGCTACATAAAAGGACTTTTGCTTCAAACATCGCACTGTTAAAGCAGAAGTAGAAACATTTAAAGTACAGTTCTAATAACTTGGTTCTCATTTTATGTTGGTGCACCTCACTTGAATTCTCAGTAATAAATTTCATTATTAAAAGATTAGTTAATCTTTTCACCCTTGGCCCCCATGAAATGTTCCAACAGACAATCTCATTCATATGGGGCCACATTGTCTTACATACTCAGATTGAGCAGATTGGAAATTTGTTAGGAACTAATTTTTCCTGTTGTGTATAAGAATGCTTAAATGCTTATTTCTTCCTAAATAGGCCATTAAAATAAATTCGAACTCAGATTAAACAGAACTAAGAGCACTAAGGCTTTCAATCTATATTCAGATTGTTGTACTAGTGCTCTAACAAGGGTTTATTTGCGAAATTCATGTTTCAACATATAAGTATTTAGTCATTAAATTGGGGTTCAAGTATGATTATCTGACATGTCCTTTCATCTGTCACATTCTACCTAATCTAAAATGCACAATGAATTGTCTGAAAGTAGTTTCTTCCCATTTATTCCAAAAAGCAATGTCATTTTAACTAGCAATTATTTGAAATTTGGTATGAGTCACACTAAGGACCGGGACGCAGGAATTGTGCCTCGCTCTCAATTATCCTGAAGTGTGTCTACAGCTTTGTGTCAGTCCAAAGTGATCTAGAAAAGAGGATTCAAAGTCCCTGTGACACTGCCAGAGCAGTACAAATTGACCCAAGTTTAATCAATACATCAGTGGTTGCAGGTTTTTCTCCAGGTGCAGCCCTGGCAGGCAAGGCTGTGCAAGGCAGTGGTGTGGAACAGCTGGACCAGCAATCAAAGAGTTTTAGAGACAGCAACATTTCCAGTCCCCTCCCCAGGATGTTACTGGCCATGAGGACACAGCTTTTTGCTGACAAAGCAAGGAACAGGCACTGAGAGAAGACTGAGCAGAAGGAATCAGCGAGCAGAGTATTTAAACTGTTCTTGTCTTTGCTACATTATCAGAACAGCTGGGTTTACATCTTTTTTTCTAAACTACGTATTCAAAACACTTACATAGGCACTGAGCATCTGAGTAGCATGGCAATAACCTTACCCACTTTCCCTCTTCTCATGTAATTGCTGACATGTCAGCGTCTCGTCACCCTAGTTGTGTTTGATAGTCTTGCCTAAGACAGAGGTGGATCCATCATGCTGAATTCAATGGAAGTAAAATCCACTTCCATGTCTGTGCTGCAGCAGGCAGCAAAGTTAGAACAACTGAGACTGTTTCAGAGATGTTGAATTCCCCTCCAAGGAGGCACAGTGATGCCTTGATTGAAACAGTCCCTCAAAAACCTGGATAATACCAGTAGGACTGTGCACAACACACATGGTCTGTTTTGCAAGCAAATCGGAGCTTTCTAAAGAAGTATTTTTTCCGTCAAATCAGAAAAGAAGTGCTGAAAAGTTTTGAGTTAGACCTTAAAAGTTACTTTCAGTACAGGTAGTAGTCAAAATGATACAACTCGGTGATTTTTCTCTACTTGTAACTTTAAAACAATACAAGTACAATTTTGAAACAGAAAATTGAAACTTTCCAAATATCTCATATGCTGTCAAACAAATTTTCAATATCCACCTGCACTGTGATTACCAGTCAAAATTCCATCTAAATCACCACATGCCTATAGAACTGTGGTCAAAATGACAATTTCCAGAAGAAAAACATTCCACATGGATTTCTTTCACCAGTTTTCAGAAATCATACTGATGTGTCCTGCTGAAAGAAAACCTCTGTCTATTCAGAAGGAAAATTATTTATTTTTTAATTTTAGAAACAACCGAAAAATAGTAATTTTTAAAATTTTTTCCCATTCTTTAAACTATCTTCCAGCTCTGTTCTTCTCTTATAATTGCTGAAGTTGTTGTGATTTGAGTGTGTGATCCCCTGATGATCTGAGGCAAACAAGGTGTGTCCTTACTTCTGGAGCTCTTGTCAAAGGATGTGAATGAAGCAGCTGTCATTGGGAGAATCAACCTTTTTTTTCTACCAGCTGCTTTAAAATCTTAATTGTGCAAAGAATACTTCAGAATTCATCTTAATGAATTCTTCAATGTTGTCTCTTCCTATTTTTCAGGTTTTATTTTGATAATGTCCAATCATTCAGCCTGGAAAACTCAGACTTTATCTGTTGGATCCAAGACAATCAATGCAAACAACAGTTCCAAAGAACATTTACAACCTAGTGATGTGTTTTGGAGGATAGCTTTGGTTTTGATTCTACTAGGAGGAGAAACTGTCCAGCAGTAAGGAGACATAAGCATTTAGCAGCTTTAGTATTTTACATCCACAAGCACTTTGCAGATCTTCCTCGTTATTCCAGGGAAGGCAGGTGGTGCTAATCCCCATTAATTTACAAAGAAATTGCACTATTCTGACAAAGTATACATCAGCAAAAGCACCCCAGCTCTCAATTTATTGTTGCTCTCCCCTCTGAAGGCAACGGCAAGCTCAGTACACACTGTAAGTCTGAATTCCTGACTGTGATATGAATTTCTAATATTACAGGGGAAAACGTTTTGGCAGAAAAATTAGTATGAACCCAAAAATCAAAGCAAGAAATAAAACAGCCTCATCATAAGACTAAATTGGTTGTGCTCACATCCTGAGTACTGTGTACTGTTCCAGTCTCCACATCTCACAGTTACTTTGCAAGTACAGATGAAAAAGGGTGAGACAGGATTAGTCTGAGGGGGAAGAACGTCCTAGATTTACAGAATTATGAAGGTGGTGCATAACGTGAATAGGGTTCTTCACCACACTCCAGAACTGGCATTGAAACTAGTGGGAGGTTGCTTTAAAACAGATAAAAAATACTTCTTTTATCAGATACTTGTTTTTCATAGCAGGCAGTGAACTTTTCAACTTGCTGCCACAGAAAGTTGTGCAAACTGCACAGTATCTGTAGGTTCAACCAGGGTTACATCAACTCAGGGACAAGAGGTCCATGAACAGCCTCAAGAAGGAACAGGCAGGGATATACCTTCTAACAAGCCCTAACAGAACATGAGCAGATTCTGAGAGAGGAGGGGGGAAGGGCCAGTGAAGAGTGGCCAGACTTGCATGCACTCTTTGGCTGGCATCTCGAAAAACCATTGCTAGGCAGAGAGCACTGGGCTGTGAACTTTGGGTGAGGAAACTGGGTACAAATAACGCAGAAAAATGTACAGCTAAACCACGGTCCTGAAAGATAATAGAAAGCAACAAGAGCCTGCTTCACCTCATTTGCATTCTTCTCCATGTAGCTGAACGTGTACTCATCAGCATCCACCAAAAGGAAGCTGTGGCCATGGAAACAAACTCTGGCTCCAACAAACAGATCATGAGCCTTGTAGTATTCAGATGGCTCACTCTTAAAGAGCTCCTGCCCAGGCTTCTTAATGCGACCCCTTTCTAAGAACCTCCCACCAGGTATCCCTGTGGGAAAAGAATTTAAAATAATTAATTGTCACTTTACTTACGAAACACAAACAAACAAACAAACAAACAAAAAAACCAAACAAGAAAAGCCCCAAACCATCAACCGAAAGACACCCCAAAACAGATGATTTGTATTTAAACACCAGATTTTGTGCTTCAGTTTCTTGTCTCATAACACTCTCTCTCTTCCCCTCCCTCTCCTTGCTAAAAGGACTGTCTCTGCCAGTGCCCACAGCAACAGTTACATTGTGCATATTCTGTGACATGGCTCATTTGAATGCCTGCCAAACACCTTCCCCGTTTTTGTTTTCTTTAAAATGGGACAGAAATGTGCCTCTCCAATTTTTTCTCATAACTCTGTTGACAGCCTTGGAACTCTCCCTTGAGAAACACAAGATGCAGAAAGTGAGATGCAGGCAATTATCCCTAAACCATTAAAAGCAAGAAAAGGGAAAAAAACCCAAAACACAACTTCCGAAAGCACTGTCCAAGGATCGTGCATTTTAACAGTTTTTAAGGGTTTTTGAATTGACTAAAAACATAGGAGTGTCTTCCACACGCTCTTCTGCCAATGCAATTTAATTCTGATCTGCTCTTTCCTTTGTGAGGTGGGTATGTCACATGATTTCTTTTCACATTATAATGATTTTATTTGTGTCACTAGAAACTGCACGTGACACTCAAGGGCAGGTAAGATACTAAAAGCAACATTTCACTTTCCAGTATTACCTTCTGGTGCACCACCACAAGATTGCTCTGCATGTACCAAGGTTTCTAGAAAACCTTCAAACACATGTTTGGTTTCACTGGGATATGTGCCCTACAACAACTCTGATGTTTGTTTTCTGTTGATATTTGATCTTCCAAGCCAACAGCCAAAAGCACACTTCAGTAACATTTAATGATGCCTTAATATCAAGTAGTGATGCAAGTCCAATAAAAGGCTGATGACCAGAGTAATGAAGTGCCTTTTATAGGCACAAATCAGTGTGAAACCAAATCTACTTTTTAAACCAGAGTTTGGAGCAAATGTCTGCCTTAATTGCTTTATTAGCACCACAAAAGCGAAAGAGAAAAAATACACTATGGTAGTGGTCAGATCTATCTTGAATCAAAAAAACAATTTAATCACTAAAGTGACTTTAATCTTAAAACATTCCTTTTCACCCAGTTATTAAAACAAATACAAAATTTTAGGCTATATAACCCTGGCAATTATTTTTAATATTTAATATTTCTCTGTAAGACTGGAATTTCACTCTCACCTTTCTATTTCCTTGTAACTGTGGACTTTAACTGGAAACCTATCTCAATACTTCTGTCCCATAATTGTTTTTTAAATGTTATAGGTTAGTATACTACAAGTGGTATAAAGAAAAATGACTGAAAATATCTCATTAAGTTAGAGATTTTGCACTGAAACCTGATAAGGAGTTTTGATGGAAATCTACAAGAGCCAGGCTCAAAGCACAAAATAAACACCACAACGAAAGACCCTCTACCACTAAGATCAGATCAGAGTTTGCAGGTGTTTGTACAGCTGTTGGCTGGGTCTTACATTGAGTAAAAAAGGGGATGTGATCTTCTGCATGGGGAGCCAAAGTTCTCATGCTTTGACCCCCATCTCAAAAACTGCTTCAAGATGTCCAGCCCTGTGGATTTCACAGAGCTTCACAGTGTTACTAATAGTGTGAAGCACTTCTCTGCAACCTTCAGGTTGCTAAACTTAGATAACTAGGAGCAACTTATTACTTTCATCTTAGGATTGAGATCTGAAGAACTACTTGCCAATTTGTACCAGTTCGTGTAAATAAAAAGGCAAAACCTCTGAACTGCTGCACAAAAGGGATGGTCGGGCTGTTATTTTCCATGCCTTACTCCTTTTCCTCAGCCACTCTTATCTGGCTTCTGCAAAGCCTTGTCATTCTTAACAGTGAAGAAACTCATTCACTTTTCCTTCAAACATGTCTAAATGAGGGAGGGATAGTGAGAGAAGAGAAAGGAAGAAGAAAGAAAAGAAGGAAGGTGGGAACAAAGAAACTCCTGCAGTCCCAGGCCTCTTTCCAGATGCTGCTGTACCTTCTCCACCCCATCCCTACACCTTATCCTGTCTCTTCAATGCTGCATTACACAATATATAAATAAGTGTATGTGTATTTAGCTGCACAAAAGAAGTTGCAAAAATTACAGGCCACTGGATGGCAGGAAATGAGTAACATAACGATGACAGGACACTGCTGCCATAAGGAGTGCTAAATCTTGATGTTCTAGTGAAGCAGGACAAATTTGGAATGCCCATGAAGCCCCATGCAGGTACTCTACACATTTTCAAAACAGTTCCCAGAGAACCACTTGTAATTTAGTTGGGGGTGATGTTTATATGCATTCATAATATAGTTGTATACCAGCAGAGATGCAATTAGAGGTTTTTTGGATTGAAAAAAACCCAGGCCTTCCCAAAAATACCACTCATATGAGGGCACGGACCACTGGCACAGGAAGTGTTCTCTCAGTCCTCCCTGGGTTAGTCCTTGCTGTGACAGTGAGAACAGGGCAGTGCTGAGCACAGTGATGTGGTCACCGTTGCAGAGGTGCCTGAAGTAGCACACAGGTGCCCTGTGCCAAGAAGCTGATAAAGGGCAATTCAGGCAGTCCCACAAGAGCCTAACATGGTAACTGAGGAAACCTTCTATCACTCTTTTTCCCTTGTCTTTGAGAGAATGTGATTTCCTGATGTTGTCTCTGCGGTTTTATCAGAGAACAACAGTAGCTTGTAACACTCAGTCCTTTGACGCCACATGTTGAGAGGTGCCAGAGCCCTTCTGGATGTTAACGGCTCTGAAACCGTTGCTGCACAAGTTTTCTGTGGGCTCCTCAGGAATACAAGAATCTCTCCAACAGGGTCATGCTTAGTCAAAGCTTCCCTCTCTCTCTCTGAGTTACAGAATGACTTCCTGACATCCTTCCCAGTGCTGTGTCCTTCCATCCGTGCACAAGACACTTCAAGGAAATAAAAAGATGCTTGAAAATCACAAAACCTTTCACATTCTCAGTTGGAGGCAGACCACAACAGACTACAGTGGTCAAAAGAATTTAACCATGACAACATTTGGCAACTATGCTCCAGCAACAGGATCAAGCAACTGAGAAGTAACAAGGCATTTGTCACTTAAACACTGGCAGTCTGGCTCTTGGGATTCAGTTCAGTATTATACACACACATACCCCCCCCCTAGACTCTAGCACACGGCAATCTTCACTCTTTACGTGCTCAACACTCCATGATTAATGATAAAGTATGTTAAAAATTATCACAGCTGTTTTGTTTTCATGAGCTGCTTCTACACAATGGATGCTGTAGAGGTTTCATAACATGATTTTGCAAAACAAAGGATTTAGTCTCTCATTCTTGATGACTTGTATTTCCTGTCCCTATTTATCATCAGCTACAACACAATTCCTGTGTGCTATCCACAACAAAAGCAAGTGTTTAAAGGCCAGATTTTCAAATTAAAATGTAATAAAAGTTCTAATGCATTAAACTTGCAGTTCCCAAGGGATATTGTGAAGTACTGTCATGCAATGAACAGTGTAATTCTGAGAAAGGAGGAACATGAATTACTGTGACATACAGCTATGCAAGATAATGCAGTAGACCTGCTGATGTAATTCCCATTGCATTTAAAAATCCTCATCCCTGCTTCTGCTAGTGCTGAGTCTGGCCACAATGTTTACTGGAAACTCCAACCAAATGAGCAGCGAAACTGGGAGTGATTGGAGGCACTACCACATCTTACCTGTGTTACGCTCTGTATATTCAAAAACTGAGATGGTGTCATCACTCAGGAAGTAGGAAATAATGAATTTCCGATCCTTGTCAATAGGACTTTCTGTGATGAATTTTGCACCGAAGCGCAGCGTGTTACTTTCCATGCCGTACCTGAAACAGGCAAAGGAAGAGGTAAGAAATCAAAAACAGAGCACGAGAAAAGTTTTCACCCCTAAGAGATGCCTTCTCCTGAGTTTTGTAACATGCATTAATTGTGTTATTCCTGGACCAAGAAGGGAAATGGCATAAGATTCACTACTTCATCAAAAACCATTTTCAGCTTAAATTAACAGAACCAGCTGGAATCAGCCAGATAGAAAGGAATAATTTTCAGGGGAAAATTATTTCTCTGCCACAAGTCTGGAATGAATTTGCGTTCAAGTTCAGTTGCAAATCAAGCTCCAAGTTTCTTTCCAGAAAATTTATGAAAGACGAACAAATTCAGGTATGTATATTTTCAAATTCTGAATAGCAATTCATATTAAGATTATCTCCACAAATTCAGGTCCACCAGTTGATCTTACTAATTGGATATCTGTTAAGTGATTGGGTTTTAAATAATTTGCAGTGCCTGTATATGCACTACGAATACATTCTCAAGCCTTTTTCTAACAGTTTTCCTCTTTTACAGGGGTTCTACAGGTGAATCTTTAACACAAGACTTTGCTCTTTTTGTCAGGCTTCAAAAACCGCTGCCTGACAAACCATTTCATAATGAAAAGTAAAGGGTTACAGCATTAAAAGTGCTACAGTAAATTCAGCAGCCAAAAAAAGTAAGTCTCAGAAAGTCAAACACAAAACCAAATCTGTGTTGGACTGCTGGATCATACAAAATTCCTGACTGATACCTGGACTAAGACTTTCATCAAACTTGCAGAAAAATCAGTAGAAGAAAGAAGGTAGGGGATGAGAAGGTCAGAATATTTGCCTTCTCCAAAGAGAAGTTTTGCAGAGTTTGCAAAAAAATGAAGTACCACTCACCAACCCAGTCCTCATGCACCTGTCCCTTAAGAGCCTGATTAGTTGCATATTTTGCTGACAAAAATTACATCCCTACATAGCATTTATCTCCTTCACGAAAATACATAATTTAATAAGTTGAAATTATTTTTCACACAAAATACCTGTCTTTCTCCAGGAATTTCCTGTAATCTTTTTGGGGAGCCTGGGGCAGCAGCTTCTTACAGGAGTGCAGAGAATCCTCTTCGGAACCAAATCCATTATATGGGGGAACAGGTTTTTCTGGTTCTGGAGGTGGTGGAGTCTTAAATTGAACTGGGGTGAAATCCACTACAACAAAGACAGCAAGACTTATTTATTACTCCTGTGATGAAGCCATTCTACTGAGCATTTAAACTTCCAAAATGAATACTTATTAGCCTATTTGTGTAACAGAGCACTGATCAAAGTCAAACCAGGATCCCTCCTACTGTTACAGGGTAGAAAAAGACTGCATTGAGCCGACAGCAAAATTATTGTTTCTTCAAGGGTTTCAGGATTTCGTCTATAATCTTAAAATGCTTGAAAAATATCATTAAAATACACAGGCAAAAAGAAAGACAAATATAGTTTCAAAATGGGATAAAGTAGTAAATTAAAAATTCTAAATTAATTTTTCAGTTTTATCCTTTGAGACAACATGATTAAGTAAATAATTGGCTTATGAGTTTCCTGCCCTGTGCTTTTGGCCAGAGGAAAATAAATACATGAATAAATGAAATGTTATCCATTATTTAAAGCATACACATATAAGAAGTCTTTGGTACATTGAAGCCAATAGCTTCAGTCCACATCTCATTATATCCAGAGTTTTGGAAGTTTTGTTTTTCCTCATTTTCCCCAGTCTCAAGTCTTTCCCTGCAGTGATCAATGGCAATCCCAGATATACAGCAGGAGCTCTCCTCAACAGAGGCATGTCTGGTCAGGGACCTGCACTCAGCTCCCACAGAGGTTGCTCCTAAAAGCTCTGCTTTCCTGACCCTCCTTATTCCTCTGTTGGTGAAAATCTTGTACCATTTGGCCCCTTGTTGCACCCCAGCACTGCCCTTCCACTGCAGGACAGCTCCCAGCTTCCAGTGGGGTTCACATAAAACTGAACAGCAACACAGTCTGCTGCTTAAACGAGGTTAATGAAAAGTGGAAAAGGTAAGAGGAAAAAACGGCAACTTGCATATGGGAAAAAGTAAATGGGCAGACCTGAGGAAAATGAAAACCTCAGCCATGGGAACACAGGGTAATTCAAGCTGGATGGGACCTTGGGAGGTCTCTAGTGTGGGGTCCTGCTCAGCACAGGGGCAGCCCCAGGTCAGACCAGGCTGCCCAGGGCTGTGTCCAGCTGGGGCTCAAAACCTCCCAGGGCAGAGCCTGCACAGCCTGCCCCAGTGAATAAAGTTTTTCCTGATATCCAGCTCTTACACTCTTGTTTCCACTTAGGCCTGTTGTCTGGTGCCTCCTGCCACATCTCCCTGAGAAGAGCCCAGCTGCCTGGTCTCAACACCTCCCCATGGGCGGGCACAAGTGGCCACTCAGGGCCCTTCCTGGGCTGAGCAAACCCTGCTCCCCAAGTGTTCCTCAGCCCTGACTCCCGGGGCCTGCCCTGAACTCACCCTGGCTGGTCTCTGTCTTTCCTGGCCAGGCAGACCCAAAATGGGACACAGTACCTTGATTAGGTCTCACGAGTGCAGAGCAGACAGGAATAAGCACTTTCCTCGATTTCTGGCAGCCCAGGTTCCAGCTGGCCCTCTGCTGTGGCCACAAGCCCAGCCTGCTCCCCCCCACAGCCAGCAGAGCCCTTTCTGCACCAGTACAGGTGCAATAAGAGGGTCAGAGCCAACTGGCACGGCACTGTCCACATGGAACAGCATCACCTCACACGGGGGTGGGATGGAGAGGGAGAGCTGGCTGGGCTACTAAGTGAAAAACAAACACATGAGCCAAACTGGAAGACAATGGATCACAAACCACAGCCCAGGAGGCAAAGAGTGATATAAATGACCAGTGTACAAAAGCAGATCCCATGAAATAAAGGCTTTTCTTCTTTAAAACTTAACTTCTCTATGCAGAACAGAGGAGAGATGAATAACCTAAACTTGTAGCATGAGTTTTAGTGCAAACAGAGGAGGACGACAAAACTACTGTCACTTGGAACACTGGTCTGTGATTAGAATGTTTAAAACATGGCTATATTAGAAAATCAAAGCACAACACTTAAGATCTGACTTGCAGCAATGTGAGTTGAAAAATAAAGCAAGCATTCAGATGTCAGAGTTTTTCTTTAACTTGAAAATACAATGAGATCTCCTTTGGCCTTTGTCTTTTAGAAGAATACGGTCTGACTCAAAAAGCTGATACTTTCACCTAAATCAGTCAAAAAGGGGTTCTGCAAAATCACGCTAGGATTTTTCTCCATAAAACACAAGGCCATGTGCAAAAAGAAAGTCTATTCAGAAATGTTTAAAGTCACCTTCACCATGAAAGGTGTAGACACACACTGAAATCATAGAATCTTAGAATCACAGAATGATTTGGGTTGGAAGGAACCTTAAAGATCATCTGGTTTAGGGACACCTTCCACTAGACCAGTTTGCTTAGAGCCCCACCCAGTGTGGCCTTGAACACTTCCAGGGATGGGGCATCCACACCTTCTCTGAGCAACCTCTTCCAGTGCTTCACCACCCCCACAGCAAAGAACTTCCTCCTAATAACTAACTTAAACCTACTCTCTTTCAGTTTGAAGTCATTACCCCTTGCCTTGTCATTACATAACATTGGAAATAGTCTCTCTCCATCCTTCTCGTAAGCTCCCATCAGGTACTGGAAGGCCACAATCAGTTCATCCGGAAGACTTCTCTTTTGCAGGCTGAACAAACCAAATTTTCTCAGCCTTTCCTCACAGGAGAGGTGCTCCATCCCTCTGATCGTCTTGGTGGCCTCTTGTGCACTCGCTCCAACAGGATGATGTCTTTCCTATGCTGGGACCCCAGAGCCAGATGCAGCATTCCAGGTGGGGTCCACCTGAACAGAGCAGAGGGGCAGAATCACCTCCCTTGACCTGCTGGTGTAGGCTTTTGATGCAGCCCAGGACAGGGTTGAATTCTGAGCTGCAAGTGCACAGGCTGGGTCATGTCCAGCCTCTCATCCCCTGGCATCCCCAAGTCCTTCTCACCAGGGCTGCTCTCCCTGCTCATCCCCCAGCCTGGGTCGATACTAGGGATTGCTCCAACACAGGTGCAGCACCTTGCACTTGATCTTATTAAATCTTATTAATCCCATGAGATTCCCATTAAACTTTGTGAGATTCCCCATTTTCTATATACTGCTTGTTACCAAAACACCTTTTCACAGCGCCAGAGTCTGTCACTGATTACAGGCAGCTCTTGATACCACAAACAAGCAGCCTGTGAATCGGCACAGATGGAGAAAGAAAGCAACCCCCGATGTCCATAGGTACTGAACTCCACAGGGAAGAAGCGGGATTCCCCGCAGGATTCCCATTCCATCGCCGGGAAAAGCGGCACCGCGAAGAGCGGCCGGCGGCGGCTCCCGCGCTCCCGCAGCGCCATCCAGTGGCAGCGCGGCAGGACGGCGGCGGGACCAGGGCCTTGGTGCTGCTGACCAAAGCGAGCGGTAATTTTTTAATTACGCAACATGTAACAGCGTATTTTACCAGACACGAAGCCCTTCTCCTTGCTCGGTTGCCGCACGTGCTGCCAGAAGTGCTCGGAGCACCCTGGACGCAGAGGACAAGAAGCTCCCGTGTTCCCGTGCAGGTCACAGTGTCTGCACATTCACACTCACTCAGAAGGCATTCATTAAGGAACAATAAAGCACTCCCCTTTCTATGTACTTTAGCACATATGGATGAAAATTAGATTTAAAAACTGGAAGGAAACTACAAATTAGGAGGAATAGTGTGTTGCCCAGGAGGGTATGTCAAATCCCTTGCAACGAAAGCGTGGAGTACACCAAGTCCAAAGAGAAGTGCAGCCCTTTGGTTCCCATCCCTTTCCATGAAGTAAAATGACTTGGCTTCATTTACAGAATCATTACTTTGGAATAGACCTCTGAGATTATCGAGTCCAACCACTAACACAGCACTGCCAGGTCCACCACAAAACCATGTCTCTAAGTGCCACATGTTTTTTGAGCACTTCCAGGGATGGTGACTCCACCACTCCCCTGTTCCAGTCCTTGACAAACCTTTCAGTCAAGAATTTTTCTAATATCCAGTGTAAACCTCCTCTGGCACAAGTTGGGGCCACTCCATCTTGTCCTGTTGCTTGTTACCTGGGAGAAGAGATCAATCCCCACCTGTCTAGATTCACTAAGGAGAACAGTGCAAACATCCAGCCTTGTGCCACCTACATTTTCCAAGATTTTAGAGATTACATATTCAGATTCTCTCCTGTGAGTGAGGAAATTCAGAAAGAAAGTGTCATGGAGAAATACAGTTTACAAAACCAGACAAATCCTCATTTCTGCAACTTGTGAACAGACAGCTACCTGAGCTCAAAACTCATTTCATCTTTGCTCTCCCACACAGGATTAGGGCAGAATGAGACAGGCACTTACACATAAAATGTATTGCTCTCAAGGTGATCACTGCTGCTTAAGAAAATTACCTCTGTCCAGTCTGGAAAAGGAATCAATGCTCTCTTATTCCAGGTTGCAACATTTTCAGTGTGAATTTACAGTGGGTAGAGAGAGAGTAAACTGAAAGTCCAGAATTACAAATTTCTACTTCCAGAAAGAGCAGCACAGGTATTTTTCCCATGGACAGTTTCACTCTTTCTTACAGCAGTAAGTAGGGGTTTATTTCACCTCATATATCAAACACGTACAACATACTTATAGCTTTCTCACAACATCAAAACCTGAGTGAGATTTGAACAAGCACTGGGAGCTGCAAGAAACAAAACAACTTCAGCCACATCTTCAGCATATAAACAATTTGAAGATAGCAAAGCCTTCTTAGTAAGAAAAACAAAATTCCTCAAGAAGAATTTTTTGCCAGAGAGGCAGCATTAAACCAGCTCAAATGAGCTTGTCAGCTTTCAGTTTCAATCTACACTGTAAGATTTTGGTATACATTGCAAGATTACCTTCTGCCCTCATCAAAGAACAGCAGGAAAACCCTCATGTGCTAGGAAAGACCATATTTCAAGGAAGAGTCAAGTGCTGCATACTTTGGATTAAAGTGATAATCACACTAAATATCAGTATATAACAGGCATGCAAGAAATTCTCCTTTCAGAGGAAGACTAGACGCCTCTGAGCCAAGAAGAGGAGAAATCCCACTAGACTTGGACAACATAAGAGGTGGCAATAACATGGGTGGATGGCATTGCTAACATGCTGCTCTCTGTACATATGAGGACATGTAGAACAAACAGCTGAAACCTGCTTTTATTGAGAGTCTGTATCACAACTGAGGCAAGAAGTAAAATAAGAAGGCAATAAAACCATCTTCACAACTTTTACGTGCAGGATTAAAGAAAATTTACTGCTCACAGAACTGTCCATGCAGCTGAAATATGACAGTGTTTGTTTATCCTGATTCAAAGTAAATCTCCATTTGCAGAGTCTTACTTCATGACTATTACAGTTAACTGAGGAAAAAAGGCATCCAGAGGTGCACAAGAATATTTAGAAGCTGCTGCTCAGTCTCCGCCACGTGTAGTGGAGGGGTTGGACAGCAGAGACACTGACCTCTGAGGAGCCTAGTGAAAATTGGCAGTAGGCTTTAATGCCCCTCCTGAGGGGAAAGCAAGGAGTCAGCTGTTATCCAGCAGCAGCTGCCTGGCCAACAGCACACACGGACTGTCCAGCCCATCACCCCACACACTGCTCTGCCCAGGCAGCGGGTCAGAGAGGAGCCTGAGAAATGAGGGGGTGGGAGGGCGAGGAGAGCTGGGACAGGAGAGGGATTGCAGGGTGCTGTGGAAAGGCAGAACACACAGGCTTGGGAGGTGCTGGGGCAGTGAAGATCAGTAGGAAACCAGATTTTACTGGTTTTGTTCCTTCAGGAGTAATCTGTTATTTAAGAAAGAACACTTCATACTCAACTCTGTGCTAAGATACTGAATTAAGTGAGAAGGACAAGTATCAACTTTCCCTCACTGCACATCAGACTATTTCCCATTTCAGCAGGGTGACCACAACACCTATATGGCTATAGAATATTTTTGTCCTCCTCTGAGGCTGCACTAGCAAGTCTGGACAGGTAATATCACACATTAATGCATTTTCTCTTGCATTCATAGCACTTCTAAGTTACAGTGATGTCATTAGGTTGCTATTGAAGGGCATTAGCTATGTTTATCCATGGAAAAACTCTGCTTTTCACAAATATATTAAAACAGGCAAAAAATTCTACTTTCAGAGGAAGAGGACAGACACCTCTGAGCATTACAGCCAAGAACAAGTGAGAGAAATGCCACTAGGCTTGGACAATATAAGAGGTGGCAGTAATTTGGAGGGATGGCATTGTTACCATGATGTGCTCAATACATAAGAGCACATGTATAACAAACAGTTGAGACCTGTTTTTATTGAAAGTCTGTTTCACAACTGAGGTAAGAAGTTCACACTTGAGATATTTAGGATATCATAATCATGATCTTCAAGAGAAAATCTAAACTACTCTTAATTCTTTCTCCTAAAGAGCAAATTCCATGGGCAAGCAACTTATGCAGAAACTGCAAAGTCAAAAATAAATGTTGGCCTCTTTAATGGCTTTGGCAGAAGAGTATAAATTGAAGGGGAGTAATGTGAAAACACAATAACAAAACAGCCGGATTGATGCCATGAGGTGCTGAGTACTGTGCCTTGATGTAGGAACTAATTTATCCGCTTGCTTACTCAAGTAAATGGTCTCCCTGGACTCGAACTGCAATTAAGTACGTTTCAGGGTTTAATTGGATGGGGGCGGAATGTCAAGCACTTTGTGGGACTGAGCCCACTGAGAGTACCTTGCACGTCCACCAGACACAAACAAAATGTGTAACTCACCAAGAGTAAAAGGTGAACACCCGCTCATTCTCTCTCAAAACCTGATTCTAAGCTAAAACCTTCCCTGATTCTACTTCTGGTCCCTTCCAGTTAAAAAGTTATACCTGTATTTTTTTAAATCCTGAAGAGGAAAGTGGAAAAGAATTTCACAGCAAAGTGTGCGAATCTCTTATCTCTACTAAAGTGTGTATTTTCTGTGAACAAGACAGATTGTATCAAGATGGATGGTTTCTCCTGTTAGCCAGAGTCTCTGCTACCACATATCCTTAAAGGTATGTGTAAAACACTTCCCATTTCCCAAAGGTCTCAGCTAGAGAACAATTTTGTGGGTTTTGTGTCAAGGAGGCAGAGAAACCGGAGAGAGCACTAAGAAAAATTATCACAGATATAAAAGAATGGACTATGGAGAAAGACTGAAAGGTTTCCCATAGCAGCAAATGGCCCAGGAGGGGGTAGCGTGGTGTGTTGTAATAGTGTGCAAATATGTACAAGGTTATATGTTATTAGAAGAGGATACTGAGCAGTTGTTCTCCGAGTGCAACAAAGGTAAGACAAAATAATTTACTCTCTCAGTTTACACAAACCAGCTTTAGAGTAGCTATTATGAGGCATTTCTAACTATGAGGTTTGGACAAGATACCTCAGGAGGCAAAGAAATCTCCTTTACTGGAGAACACTGAAAAAAGGCCACACAAACACCTGCCAGTGACCATCTCTGTATATGCACTACCCTGCTTCAGAACAATGGGAACAGACTACATCACCTACAGTCCCAATTCGCATAGATTCTGGACATCAGCAACTTCTGACGCCTCCCAACTTGCAAACCACCCAACTTTAACATCCAGAGACATCACTAGTAACTACTGAGCCAGCATTAGAGGAGGGGAAGGGACTTTGCATTTGTTTAATGCTCGGTTGCACTGTTTGTTTGGTGCAGGATGGTCAGCTGCACTTCAGTTATTGCCTGCCCTGAGTAAGAAATCCCCATTCGCTGTTCCAGGATATTTTGCTCAGACAGAGGATATTGCTTCTCAGGGAAGAAGCAATGTTTTGCATCTCTGGAGTTAAGACTTCTATTATTATAGATTCTTACAGATAATACTATGGTTATTGAACATGGCTTCCTCACACACTGGCTAGTGCAAGAACAGGTTTATTTTGGTACAAACATGCAAAGGTATTATTGAAAAAATCCTAATGGGACATGTTTTTCCAATTAAAAAATTTAGTATTTGAATGGCAGTGCTATATCATTTAATTCTCCCAGTGCAGCAGACCGGCTCTGATCCACACACTGCACTCTGTATGATCACAAGGTAAAAGAAATAGCCTGCTCGGGTATTTTGTTTCACAACATCAGAGAAAGGCCATAGAATTCTTCCAACCATCTGCGAACAGTCAGATGCTTAGTTACATTTATTGAATGAATAAACTGCCAGAAAATAACAAAGTCATTTTTGCAGGAAGATGTCCATGATGGAACCATTAGCAAGTCTGACTGAGGACATTCAAAGAGAGATAAACGAAAACCGCTATTCATTTCCAACATGCTTTTCCATTATGGACATAGTTGCTAAATGTTTCCAGAATTTAGTGCTGAAACTTCACAGGATACATACTCTAATGGTCCAGAATACACAAAACTGCATTGTAAAAACCAATAATGTGTACTGTCATGTCAGAAAATCTTATTATGTGAGGATTCTGACATCCATATAAAATGAAACATAGTAAAATGGGGAATAAATGAGCTCATTCTACTTACCCACTCACTACATGCTCTTCATTATTTTCTGACTGCAAACACAGCTATTGGAATGGGAGGGGGAAGGAGAGAAGAAGAAATGGCAGTCTATCCATATGACTATTTTGTCGTTGTCCTTTTAAGAGAGAGGCAGTTAGGAAAAGAACATGTGCATTATGTGTTAGTTTTCAATGGAGTAACATATAAGAAAGTTCTTCTGGATCACCTGCAAAATTACTGCTTTGGTGCTAAAGGCCTATAACAGATTGTTACTGCGAAAGTTTTAATGAGCATGTTTTGTCAGTAATAAAATTTGAAGAGAGCTCTGTCAAACTCAGGAGTATAAAAATGCTCATAAGGAAAGGATAATTATCACTACTTACCAATCCCGTACTTTTTCCTGTAATATTCTTTAGTGAACTCATCACAATCACAGATTACAATCTTCCTTCCCCAAACATTAATTATTGCCCCTATTTTCAAGTCACAGTCTTTGTAAAATTCCTGACGTACCGCTCCTGTCTAGTAAAAGAGGGAACATTCATACAGCAGCTCCATAAATCTCAGAATCCCATAACCTTCCTTAAAACCCAGGTCATTTAGTGAGTGTTAGATTTAACACATAACCTTCAAAGTCCATTTGCAAGTATACTTCACCCCATGTTAAGCTACTTCACTTTTACAAACGAGGGATTTACATACAGTAAACTCGAGTAGTTTTCGTTTGAGCTACTCTCCAGCGGCAGCACGATTCTATAAATAACCCTCTTTGTTGCAGAGGATAACAACCACAGAAATTACAAAAACTACTGTGAAGATATTCAACAGCTGGAGGCACTCAATAATATCTCACCTGCAGAGTGTCCCGAATGTACCAGCCTTTGTTTCTTTCTGACCTTCCCAACACGTTGAGAAGAGTGTAATTGGTGATTGTGCCTGGCTGATACATCTCAGTGGGAGCATCCTGCAAGAGAAGGGACCAACTCTTCAGAAATACAGCTGAGAGTGAAGAAAGAGAACTCTGGTACCTTAGAATTAGCAGGTTTGTTACAGACTGACTGTTATTGTAGTATTTTCCTGGGAGAATTTTTAGTAAATTCTAAGGTAAGATTACACCACCAAACCTAAAAGCCAGTGTGTATGTCCAGTGCCAGTACATATTCCAGAAGCAGCATCCAGAATCTTACTGTGCATCCAAGGGTAAAGTCTCTTTTTTTATTAAACAGAAAGCAAAGGTCAACACACCCGAAGCACCACATCATTGTCAACATCTGCTCTAAAGGCTATTTTTTTGATTGTCAATAATTATAAAAACATGCAAAGAACCATTCAGGGTTTGTCTGAACCACTGCACACACACAGGATCTTCAAGTCAGCTTGATTCTGTTGGAAAAATTGTTAGTATATTTGTTTCTGTTGTGAGTTTCAAAATTACAATAGTATTTTATCCCAGTAGTATCAAACTTAATATGTTACATTTTTTTAATTATGAGTTAACTGCTGGTTCAGGGGAATCAAAATGACTTATTTTGTCTTACCACCTTCCCTGACACCCCAACTTTTGACCGATCTCCTCTGCTGCCCTTCTCAAAGTTTCCAGAGACAGAAGCCAGCCCTTAAAATTGCAACATGCACTTCAGTGGTAGAAGGGGTCTGATAACATGGAGCCACTGATAAATCAGCATCTCAGAGCACAGGATGCACAAGGGAGGGAAAAGTGTAATATTTTGCTGTTAGGTTTTTACTATAAAATCTCATGTATATCCGTGGCATCACAAATAGATTATCAGTGCTAGAAGGAAAGGAGGAAAAGATTCCCAGTATATTACTCCATCTGTTGGGTGATGTTATTCTGTCATCAGGATCTGTCTGGAGTGATACAGAAGTGCATCCAGATCATTAATTTTATAATCATAACAGGTTACAGAAGACTCAAACCCTTTGAAGATTTCCCTGAGAGGAGTCTTTCTCATATAAGCACCTGATTAATGCCCAACAAAGCTTATTGATGTATTCCTATTGATTTTAACTAGCTTTGCTTAAGGCCCCAAATCTAGAAAGTCAATATTAAAAAATCACACTAGATTTCCTACAAAGTAGTATTGTTATGGAATACTAAAACCAACTTTTCCAAAGGTTGCAAATATAAGTCATGGTTCAAATCTAAATTCACCTCAGTCTTACTTGAGCTTATCAATATTAATTATTTTTCTGGACTTCCATTACTGCAGAGCTTTATTAATAGATTTACCTTAATACACTAATATAGGAGAAAGAAAAACATAGGACACCTCTGCCTTAGTTTAAACATGACAAGCCTTGAGCCATTTTCCCATCACTTACAAAGTTACTACATGAATATAGGTGCAAAACCTTAAATCATGCAATTAAGATTAATACTCTGAAAACACTTCCTAAATATCATTGCAATTTTAGCACAGGATTTTCAAAACAAGGCATTCAACACTTCTTAACTAGTGGAAGAACTTGAACGATGTTGAAATTTTCATTCCTCACCTTTGGAAGCTTATCTCTTTTGAGGAAAAGTGGAACTACATCCCGGCCTGAGTTTACTGGTAAAACTTCTCTTACATCAATTGTATCATCAGCCAAATAATAACGAAGAACAAGTTCTCGTGGGCCATCATTCAGACATTCTGGGTCATTCCAGGCACAGGTAAAACCTAAAACTTGTCCGTCATACTCCAGAAATTGTTTCAAAGTGTCAAAGCGCTCGTAAGGGCGCAATGGATTCGTGCTGTCCAGAATCCTCTGGGAAAGGAGAAATTCAGAGAAACATATTTTTAATTACATGCTCTTAAAAACAGGATAACAACTGCATGGTACTGCCCAACCTTAAAACATGGATTTAGGGTTTTCAAATGACACCACACAATTAAAGTACACGAAACACTATTTATGCCATTACCAAAGAAGTATTTACAGGGTCACTGTGACTTCTGAAAATATACGAAAACAATTCTGGATTTGTTTTAATCTTTGTTTTTCTTACAATAAGGTCCTTCAGATCAGAGAATTGACAAATTATTTATAGTACATCTCACATTTTCAACAAATTACCCATGGTAATCAAGTGACTACAACTCCAAAGAGCATCACCCTTCCTCATTTACTTCCTTAAAAAATTATTTCTTATAGATAATGTGGTCTAAAGAATTGATTCTTTCTTTTCCCTTTCTTTTCCCTGGTATTTTTGTCTTTTAACTTTAAAACATGGTTTATTAACTTTTGATTCCTGTTCTACAGTTGGCAGGTATTGGGTATGTGTATTCTCCTCTCAATACACATCCATTGGTCTGAAAGGGAACAGCAAATCTCCAAAAAAAGTTACATTAGACTTGATGTGACCAATGACAAGATGCTACCTACAGACATGGTTGCTGCAAAACCAGCATCACTGCACTAAACTGGAACCCAGGATGATGAACCAATCCAAGGACTGCATTTATGTACTGTTGGTTCACATGTATAAATAGTGACCTGAACATGGTGTTTTTCCTAAGTTAAAATCCATCCTGTCCAAAGAGCATTAAAAGGGGCAATACAATCCTTCTAATCTAAAAAAAATTGTACAAAATTACTTCCAAAGAAAAATGGTGACAGACATTGATGGGACAATGTAAGCTGAACTGCTTGAATCATTGAATCATAGAATGAATCACAGAACCACAGAAAGAATTGTTGACTGTGGCAATTTGTATCATTGTTTAAATTTCTGTTTATCCACTAATACATCTTCTGGCCTTAAAAATCTGAGTGGGAGAGAGTCCATTCTTTCAGAGCATCAAATCTTAAAATAAGGAGAACAGAACCAAGTTTTGCCTGCCAATATCACTGCTGATCTGCAGCACTCTTTCCATTTCAGCCATAAATGCTACAACTCAGTTACTTACCTTTTCATTGTTTTTTCTGCTCCTTCCTGAACCTTGAAGACGCCATGAGCAACCAAACACAGTCACAGAGCCAGGTAACATCATCATCTATGGGACACCATCTCCAAAAATATGGCAGGAATTTCTCCACAAAAAGGGTTGTCAGGCATTGGAAGGGGCTGCCCTGGAGTGTTTCAGAAACTACTGGAGGTGGTACTTAGTGCTCTGGTCTGGCTGACAAGGTTGGACAAGATGATCTTAGAGGTCTTTTCCAACCTAAATGATTCTATGGTTCTGTGAAATATGAATCTAAGTGGTTTGCTACGCTTTTCATTGGTGTCACTTTCTATCCCATCACATTCCTTACTTTCCTGCATACATTCGTTTTCTGGGCACCTATCAGGAGTCTGCTGCAAACCAATTTAATTTTACTCAAGCAATCCAGAGCAATCAAAAAAAAATTACCTTCCACAAATTAGGCACAGGAAAGTGAGAGGATAAGGCAGACAGAATTTGCTAGATAATTGTAATTCCTCAACAACTGAAAACATGAAGACATTGATTTTAGTAACATTTTGTCTTCTGATGCTCGTATTTCTCAAATCTTATTCCCCTCTCCATTCTCTTTAGGCACAAATATGCACAATACTTGACTGGTTTGCTTGTTGCTTAAAAAAACCCAAAATCTAAGCAGGTTATGTAGTACCTTATATGATGTTGACACAGTCTGACAACATCAAGACAACTCAGCACGTGTTAATATTCACAGCTGTTACCTACAAAGCCTGAGCAAGAGAAAAGTAACCCATGGCCAGTTTGAGTCACCACAGCCAGGAGATGTATCACAAATGCTGCAAAATGCTGCAAAAAGGCTGGTGGCAAGAATGAAGATAAACCAACATGTTGGCCTGAGAGAGCCTCAGAGATGTGGAAATTGTCCTACACATCTCAGCCATAGTTAACCTCACATTTTTGCTGCTGAGACCTGCAGCAGTTTTCTCAACATGAGCATTAAGCTGAATACAAGAGACACAGGAGTATTTGCTGTTTTCAGAGGGATCTGTCACAACTGGCTGCATATCATGGGCCAACTGTCCCAACAGAGTCAGGTCAAGTGCCATCTGCACTCATATTAATCAAGAAAAACAGAACTGAAAGAAACTGTCACTATTACCTGCAGAAAACATCACTCCCACGACTACTCACAGGGACCCCAAATCCTGCAAAGGGGAACCCACATAGCATGTAGGAGCTGTGAGTGAGATCTCTGGAGGAGGTGTGTATGTGTGTGTATATGTGTTCCCACATACTTATAAAAGAGGGAACGCCCTTCAAGTAAAACCTCACGAGTCTTAAAACTGCAGAGTTCTGGGTTCTGTATGGCAGAAGAATTTGCTCTACACATGCAAAGAGCTGTTAAAAACATGTGGGGCAGAGATGAAAGATGACATATGAATAGAACAGAGGAGTCTGCAGAAAGCCATGGGTGTGCTTGAACCAAAATTCCAATTAGATCTGCCTTTAAACACTTTAAAAGTGTTTATTATCATTAAATTAACTCAAGCAAATCCATAAGTAGAACATGGAATAGGTACACTTTTTTTTTTCTTTTCAGTTTAATACTGAAAGGTTTACTTTATTTTTCCCTATTAATTTTGTTCTGTTTTAAAAGGTGTGTGAACATGTCAGGAGAAAAACAGTTATATTTAATTATATAGTACAATGGGCTACGTACCAGAATTTTGAAAAGCAAGTTTTGTCTTGGGATTTATTATTTTGAAATAACTACTTTCTATTTGTTCTTAAAGAAATAATTTATATAATGCATATTAATAATATCAAGTTTTCACTACTACTGCCTCATCTGACCTTTCGGCGCTCTGTGGTGTATGGATCATGCGGACGAGTTCCAGGAGGATTTACTCTCACTCCCATCTTCTTCAGGAAATTTTTTGTATACAGGTCACAATCAAATATCTTAAATATTCTGGAATAAAAGTTTACTTCTATGTTGATATTGAAATGATATATAGTATAGAACTGATCTTCATGAGGAGGTGGAAGTGGAATCCGATGCCGCCGAAGAATAGTTCCTGTGAAACAATTGGGACAAATTCACAGAGTAAATATTTTGCTCTAAGGATCCCTCCACAGACTTGCTAATTTTCTATGCTGATAGGACCTAAATGGAAAAAGCCATGAGGGACAAACAAAATTATCCCTCATTTAGCAAAAGAATTATTAGGTAAGAGGATGCTTTTATTAACAACAATACACTGATTGTCTTCTGGAACCTCAAGTTCCAGTATTTGACTGAAGTTAATACAGAAAATTGCCACTTTCTTTTGAGACAAGCAGGAAACCACTGAAGTAAATTTCCATTTGTTGATGCAAACCTAACAGGTTGGTAATTTTAAAAGTATTTTTCCTAAATATGAAAAGAAACATCTTCACTTTTTCGGAAAAGCAAGAGCAGTCTCCAGTACTTGTTAGTCTTGTTAATTTTTCTTAAAAAAAAAAAAAAAAAAAAAA
>VXAY01004947.1:295707-318435 GCA_013399855.1 Oxyruncus cristatus
AAAAAAAAACAAGAACACGTAAAAAGTTGTGCATAAAACGTGGTGGGGGTGTCTGAGAGGGACAAGATTTGTCTGTACACTCTGCAGAATGAGGAGAGCCATACAACCTAAGGACAGAGAAAAAACCTGCCCTAGCAAGGAAAAAGTGGGACCTAATGAAGCATGGAGCACATTCAACTGAGCTTCCCCGAGGAGCACATGGGAAGTGGAGACAACAGGGCTAAGTTGGGCTGATCACTGGTCTGCAGCAAAGAATCCATCCCAAAAATACAGAGCTGGGAGCTCACAACCCACCGTCTAACAGGAACACTATGCAAAAGAAAAGGAAGGGAAGGGGAGAGGAGAGAAAAGAGAGATATTTTAAATTTGCACACTTAAATTTTCCTATTCACAGTCTTTAAATGAAAGGACTGTTATTCTGAGAGCATTGAATTTGGTTACATTTACCACATGAAAAGAGAAGGAAACTGCTATTGGCTATTTATCAGTTGAAAACTCTCAAATACATTGAGGAATTGTGTAATGCTTCAAAAGTATTCACTGCTGATGAATAAGAGAGTGGAACATCTCTCATGTGAGAAAAGGTTGAGAGAACCAGGTCTGTTCAGTCTGGAACAGAGATGGCTTAAGGGGAGGAACACTTATCAATATTTTTAAATACCTGCTGGGAGAGAAGGAAGAAGACAGAGCCAGGTTCTTCTCCATGGTGCCCATTGACAGGATGAGAGCCAATTAAAAGACACGGAATTCCATCTGAACACACAAACCCACTTTTTCATAGTGAGGATGATCAAATACCAGAACAGGATGCCAAAAAAAGGTTGCAAAGTCTCCATTCTTGAAGCCAAACAGGACATGGTCCTGGGCATCTGGCTCTAGCTGACTCTGCTTGGAGCAGGGGGGTGGACTAACCAGTCTCAAGATATCCCTTCCAACCTCAACGATTTTGTGATACTACAAGTATTTTACAAATAACTTACGAGTGCCTTAGAATCAGCTTAGAAGGTACAGCTTTAGCAGGTTAAACTCATTTGTAAGACATACATTAAAGACAGGTAGGCAGCTGCAGGTATGATCAGATATGATATATCCCAGGTTCACAAAGAACAGCAGCTCAGCATGGCTGGGACTAAATTCTTTTTTTTTAACATGATGACAGAACAAAAAGGACAACAGTCGAAGTTTTACCATATCAATACCTCAATATACTTCTGTGAAAATACCCTACAGAAAATAAAAAGGGGGCCCAGTGTTCAACCTCAGGCTCTTTGTTGTGCTCGTAAACCCAGACACCTCTCTTAACACCAGCTTTACAATGTGTACACCCACTGGCTAAGACCAGACAGGAACAACCAACCTATAATATTATAATAATTACTTGCCACACAGATTCCCAACAACTGTGAAATTACAGGAATTCTAAAAGGTGCTGCGACTTAAATACAGTAAACATGAGAAAAATTACAAGACTAAAAATAGTTTCAATACCAACCTACTACTACAGTAATAGATCATCAGACACAATTAGCTGAAAGGTCCATCTCATTATCACTCACTACAGAGCTGGATCTCTTTCCAGTGCCCTTTAGATGTGTGTCTGGTATGGTTTCCCACTGAGTCCTGTTTGATGCTTTTCCAGCACTGCTGTTTTGTTTTGGAGGTAGGTGAGGGTGGAGGGAAGCTTGGGGAGAGAGGGGATAAAGAAAGGCAGAGCAGGAGTGAGAAAGGTATCACTCTGTGCCTTGTTTGGTGTTTGAAGGGTCTTATTCTTAAGTTAGTCCATGGAAACTTTTTGTTGTTCGCTTTATTTCCCTATGGACTAATTTGTATGAAATACCTTTCACTACTACTATTATCAGAGTTGTTTGTTAAATTTTAATTCCTACAGTGAAAACATGTCCTTAATTTTTCAGGGGAATAAAGCAACAAAGCATATTTAGGTTTTGTTCCCATTAAAATAATTATTAATAAATAAATTATTTAATATTATTTAATTATAATAAATTATAAATAAATAATTATTAATAAAATAAATATAGGACCCGTTCAGAATCCTGATGTTTCACATGTACCAAATCCAACATCCTGGTTACTGACCTTTGACTGTAGAACAAATTTTGGCCTCTATCAGCTTGAACATACTATACACCTATTTAAGATGCACCCTCACTAAAATACGTTAGAAAAGGTAGTAATTAGCACATTTTAACATGATGCAAAACTGCATTGCATTAACATTAACAAAACCATATACTTTAGAATATGTTACCTAATTTTTGCTGATCCTTGGCTCACTCCTACAAAAATCAACAGATAATGTGCTAAGTCAGAACATGCAAATCCTGCTGAATGATAACTTAAGTGAAAATATAATAGTTGACAATTTTCTAGTGTGAGGGGCTTTCTGAGGGTATATTCACCTCAGACTTGGTGAATAAGCCTTCAGCTAGTTTTTCGTATCACTTTTCAGGGTAAAATACACAAGCTCATTTTATTCTGAGGGATAAGAATTTCTTTCCAAATGGAAGATGTCTTGCAAAGATAATATCTGTAGCAATCCTTTGCTTTTATTAGGTATCACTGTGCCTGACATACACATGCACAGGACACATTTTATACTGTCGAATTTGAAATTTAATAATGCTTTCCTTTACTGTGCTCTTGGAAAGGGAGCTGGGGTACTGCTTGGAAAGGGAGCTGGTGGTGGCATTGAGTTCCCACACCAAAATTTGTAGCATATCTTCTTGTCTCTTGGGGCTTCTGATTATTTGGCAACCACAGCAGCTGCTTAAGGAGACCTCCCTAGTAGTGAAGGCCTTCTGACAGTGAAGCTGGACAGCAAATTATTTGGTCTCTGCTGTTCCCCTGCTCTGCAGAAGAAATTAAGTGGTATCCAGAGTTTCGTCTCTCTCTCCACACAACTCAAGAGTGCATTAGAGGGAGGAGTGGAATGAGTAACACCTGGAGTTTGTAAAGAAAGGAGGAGCAGCCACCACTATTATCCCTGCAACACAAAGAGTTCACCCCGATAAACAAGGAGACTTCTTACATTCACTTATTCATCTGCCTCAGAACACAGCAAGGTCATGATTTGGCCACCATCAAGTATGGCAAAATCACAATTATTTCAAGGCCTAGGGGGAGGCTTAAACTCTTAGATAATTGGTTATATTGGAGGAGCTGATTGTAACTTCGTTTTCCTGCCTGTACTTTCCTCTCCATCCAGGCCTTGGGAACCCGGCCAGCAGGCAGCTCCACTCTCCTTCTCAGCTGGCTGACCTTGGGGAAACCAGCCAGCTGCTCCTCTCTGCTCTGGCTTGCAGGGTCTGGATTGCACTGGAAGCTACAGTCAACCCCAGGGGAGCATAAATGACCTTTTGATAAGACAGTATCAGCCAGCCACAGTCCTGTTAACCAGGAATTAGATGTACAAAACACTTACACTGCCATATCTAGCCTGGCTCTCCATGGGAGAATTTCTTTTTATACTGAAAGAATAATTATCATTCTGGCTGTGGAAGAAGCATTTGGAGTTTGTTATGTGGTCGAGTTTACTGTCCTTCTCTTCATTTTGTACTCCCTTATCTTTACTTGGGTCTTGTGTGCTGTTTGCTCTGGTGTTTTTTGCTTTGATTCTGGTTTCTCAAGTTCAAGTCAGCCTCTGCATTCCTTTCTTTGTTTATATAGATTTCTCCTAATGTTTCTAAAATTTTCCAGTTTCCAAAATTAAATGAAGTTTAAATTTCAGTTATTTAGTAGCAACCTTATATGTCCAAATTCATGTCCAAGCACAGCATCCAATTCCATGAAGAAGTTTTTAAAGTCACTGAAACACATTTCTCACAGATCATTTATTTTGTCGCTGAGATTTTGATCAATGGTAAAAGCACATCTTCTGGTGCTTTTTTTCTCTGAAGCCAATTGGTTTTAGTTTTGTGAATTCATAATCGAATTCAGAAATTCTTCTTTTTTTGACAGCTATTCCTTCACCAGATCTTCCTGCAGTGTGTAAGCCTCTCCAAGTTTCTTTCTGCACAGCCCCAACTAGAACAAGAGTACAGTGGGAAATTACTGCATTTCTCCAACCCCACCATGCCCCGGGACACCCACTCAGACCATCACACTCTCATTTGTGGGTTAAGGCACAAGCACTGGTAATACCCTGACCTCAAGGCATTAACCAGCAAAGCTAAGATCTACCTTTGATCTACCCCATCCTTCCCTATCTCCTGTCCAAAAAGCCTCCTGAGAACAGCCATTTCAGCTGTCTTTTACATCTTTCCTGCCAGGGCAAGTGTCCAAGTTAAGGTCACCACCACCTTCTGCCTTCAACAGTTCAGTGGCACTTTATCCATCACTGTTTTTTGCTGTTCCTCCTTTACGCAAACCCCTTTCCTTGCACAGCAGCTCTCCAACTGTTCGCGTAGACTGAGCTTATCCTGCTCCTGATGTCCCCACACACATCCCCACACCTGTGCTCTTTTGTTCAGTGCTGTTTGCCTTTCAACAACCCAAGCTCTCCTACAGCCGAACCCTCTACAGATCTCTGGAATTTTAATTAACTCCAAAGTTGTATTTCAGCAGATGTGCACCACGGTTAAGATCCTGAACTTCAGCTCAGTTCAGTTCCTCATCCTGTTACAACCTTTTCTGCATGATCACGGGTAAGATTTTCATTCCTTCATGCTTCAGTTTACCAGCTTCACAATGCAGGTAGTTACATCTCTTGTTCTTGGGCTTACAAAGTCCCAGTCAGGATAAGGAATGTGAATAATATAAGAGATAGACAGACAGATAGATAGAGGGAGATAGAGAGAGAGAAATAGAGACATAGACAATTATAATAAAAGAGGAAACAGGACAATTTTTGATTGAAAATGCAATAATATTAACAGTTAATGATTTGAGATTTTTTTTACGAAACACTGCTTTTGCATATATTCAACAAGAAATATTTAGTGCCTTTAACATAACAACTTTGTCATTGGTGTTCAGTTACGGAGCATGAAATCAATGCCCAAGTGCACATGAGTAGAGAATCCTCTGATAAGCATCACCACCACCTTTTTCACTCTACATCATATTAATCTCTAGGATAGTAAGAATATTTATGTAGATGATTATGATAAAGTATAGAGCCCAGATCTATTAATCACCTGTGAATCCTAAACACACCCCAATTAGTCCTTAGGCCTTTCAATCTACAGTATCTTTTCCTTTCTAAGCACAATCAATACACAGAGCTTCCTTACCAGCCCAGTAGCAGCAACAAATAAATTAAGTGTACTTTTTATCCTGGAATGTTTCTTTTAAATCCATCAGTTAAATATGTTGTGTATGTATATTTATCCCACATAAAGTACTCTGACAAAGTTGTAGAGGCCTTCAGAACATCCTTGCATGGAAGACTGAGAGAATTCTTGTTCCTCTCTAATACCATTCAGTTAATTTTAGATCCAGTACCAAAGGTGACTGCAACAACAATTAACACAAGATACAACCAAGGAAAGAGGGGGAAATTGTAGTCTTCCTGTCACCACAGGAATAGGACTAGACTGCCAGGAACACCAGGGCTGAAGAGGCAGTCCGCACAGCCCACACCACAAAGACAATGAAAATGACTCATTCAAAGGAATCACCTTTGGATTTGCTTTATCCTGCTCTAATGAATCTGGCTTCCACCTTCCCTCTCAAAGGTGTCACCTCTGCCTCTCAGGTTAACTCTGCTTCCTGTGTCAATGGACATTCAATCCAAGCCACAAAATCCAGAAACAGCCGCTCCCACTCCTGTGACGCACAAGTCAAGGAAAACCTAAATCCAGTGATGTCTCCCACCTCATGCATTCGGGTGCAGGGAAGGGATAAGCAACTGCAACTTCCCAGGGAGAGAGCTCCAACATGCTTTTCCTCATGTCTTGAAAAAGTACTTGTCCAGGAAGGAGTAGGACGAAGTTCCTCTGAATTCAAAATCAGTCCCTGCTGACAAGTCTACAAGAATTCTGCCAAGAACTGCTCAACACTGGGAGAGCAGGGCCTGAAGCATCGGCTTAAGAACAGATTCACAAGCAATTTTATCCCAGGTCTAACAGTGATGATGCACATGACGCCTTTAAATACCACAGAATCACGGAATATGCTGAGTTGGAAGGAACCCATCAGGATCGTCGAGTCCAACTCCCGGCCCTGCACAGGACACCCCAAGAATCCCACCATGTGCCTCAGAGTGTTGTCCAAAAGCTTCTTGAACTCTGTCAGGTTTGGTGCTGTGACCACTGCCCTGGGGAGCCTGTTCTAGTGCTTCACCCTCTGGGTTTAGGCTGGATATTAGGAAAAGCATATATAAAAAGTATATAAAAAATATATTCCTAATATCCCACCTAAACCCTCCCCTGACTCAGCTTCAGTCCATTCCCTCGGGTCCTGTCACTGGTGATGAGACTGATCTTGCTCTGTAGATAGATAAACTGGTAGCAACTGCTGATATGGGAGAAGAATGGGGTAGTGAAATGGTTAACTTGTTTTTGAAAATCGCTGTGCTAAGATCCACCAGAATGTACAAAATATCTTTGGGGACTGGGAGGCGCAGTCATCCCAAGACATCCCGCTTCTTTGGATTATATCCCTTGAAAACTTTTCACTTTGGCAGTGACCCATAAACGCCAAGAAGCAGCAGCTGTGTTCCCCTTCTGCAACAGGATGTTGACCGCTAGGTCACATTTTCTTAACGTAAACCAAGCCCATTAATAACCCAGTAAATCAGCTCAGTAAAAACCCTCCTCCAAAAGCCCTCAGGCCGGTCCAAGTGCAGTGATGTGACACACTGAGGCGAGGCAGCGTCTTAGCTTTGAGGCATCCAGGAAAAATTACTGTGCCAAGGACACTTTAATCACAAAAGAACCGAGAGTCAGAGGCACAAAAGATGCTCTTCTTCAGCAATGGCAGAGACACTGTTGTAGCTAATGAACAATTACAGAACTCACTGTCAGTGCCAAGATGGGAGGAGCCAGGCTCGGGAATGGAGACCTAGAACACAAATTGCTTCTGCAGAAGTGACACAACACTGACAAAGACCTACCACCCTGTGATTTCAAACAACTGCATTAGAGAAAAAATGGTATGTTTGAGTACTGGAGGGGATTCAGCCTTACAAAGCCTGCCTCTTGAGAAACTAAGACAATGAAAATGCTCACCTCATGATCTGTAACAAGAAAAGACAATTATAGCTGTGCAGTTATATCCCATTTCAGCTAAAAGAACTCACATTATGCATCCTTTGCAATGGCCCAAGACTGTACTGAAGAAAAATATAAAGGAAAAAAAAAAGACTGGTATTAAAAATAGATACCTTGATCTATGCCACTATTTAGCACATGGGGTTCAGTCACTTGAATTGTATCATCTTCAGGGTAGAAGTATATTTTACAGTGTCTGATTCTGTAAAGCTCTTGATTTTTGTCAGGCACTTCTTCTTCAAAATAGGCATCAAAACTCAACACCTATTAAAAAAATAAATAAATATAAAGCAGCAAAATCTCCAACACTTTTGCAAAATACATCAAATAAACTTCTATAGATCATAAGTAACTAAATGTTTGCATTTCAGGAGGTAGATTTATTTCTCTGAAATGTAAGAACAGAAATCCACATTAAAGCACATAAATTTAAAATTCTTTGCTTGGCATTTTTATTATCACAACATCTAAGCAGAGATGGAACTCTAAAGTAAAGAAATAAATCAAATATAAAACTAGCAGCAGGCTTCTTGGAAAAATCTCTCCAATAAAGCATTTTTGATAACACAATGAGCTACCCAAGTATTGAAGCAAATTTTAACACTGCTAGTTTATGAATTACTGAAAAATAAAGTGCATCATGATAGCAATGGCTTCACGATTGAGGTAAGTGGAAAGAGTTCTTTTTAAGCAGATCCTGAAAGCTTTCAAATTAATGGCATTGAAGACAATCAGAGAGAAAAATTACATTTTTCAGGAGTCATTTACAGCTGTGCGATATTGACATTTCAAAACTTACCTGGTCCTGCAATTCAGTGAGTGGGGAAACCTCAGAGAGCACAGCAACTGCTCTCCATGGACTCTTGCAATAGCAATAATGCCAAAAACCTCACGTTCACAGGGGAGGTGCTCAGTGGTTTAAACAGTGGCCTTTATTGTCTGGAAGTCTCAGCTCAAAGCGGGCAAACCATTACACAACTTTTGCATTTCTTGGCATCATTTATGGTCTTTAATGAACAAGGCAAATTCTGAGAAAACATGCAAGACATCCCCTGGCCAGAGCATTATCTACCAAGATGTTCGCTGTGGTAAGTATGTGCAGGAAGGCATTCCTTAAAACACGTTTCCATCCTGCCTCCTCCAACACATTTGGGTCAAATCAGTGCCAATTTATACTTCATTTTTCATACTGGTTATATTTAGTAAATTCATTTACCTTTACTCTTGATTTATCAGACAAACTGAAGCATTGAAAAAAAAAAAAAGACAACTTAGCTATTCCTTATGTTTCAACAAACATCTATCAGACCTTTACTCAGAAATGTCTGAAATCCAGTAAGCTGGCTGAGCTCCCTACATGACAGAACTACATTGGATAATAATCTGCACTCCTTTAGCACCTGCCTTCGGGAATCTCAACATAGTTCCATGAATAATGATGACTGAGATTTTAAAACATCCAATAGACAAAAACAACCTTCTTTCCTACATCTGGGGAGAGAGAGCCAGCAGCTTGCCCAGGAGCACAAGAACACTGCCCTGTGTCCTACTCAGACCTCTCAACAGGCCACATTGCCTTCTCTCGGGCAGATTAGGGGCAAGATTAGAAAAACTCTCCTTCCAGAAATTATTTCAAAGGCCCAGATGCCACTGATTTTCAGCATTCATCAAACAGTATGACAGACACATTTTTGGCATCAAGTTTCCTGCACTATGACCCTCCACCATTAGAGAAATAAAACTCAAATTATAATCAAATGACATAACTGTTATCTGTTACACCTGATGGCATTAGATCTTCACACAAAAGAATCTAGACACCATCAGCTGTGGCTTGTTTAATTAGTACAACATGAAAGTTTCTGAACAACCCACAGACTAAATAGTTGAATAAAAAAATCATTCTGTCCCCCTTTTTTAACTGTGGATTTCACTGTTTTATGTATCAAACACAGAAACATCTGACATACAACAAAGCCAACACAAACTCTATCAACGTACAACGTCACTTCTTCCTTCCATTTGTCTAAACATTGGCGTAAAGTGCCATTTTTGGTGACCAAGGTATCCTTCCTGGCCCCCAGGTACTATTCTGGAATGACCAGGAGCTCTGTAAAATCTCTTGAATACTCCAGGGGACTTAAGAGGTACCATGGTGGAATCGTACTGACCACCCTGGGGTTCAGCTGACAAGGATCAGAACTGCATGCCTTGCCCAGCTGCTGATAAGCCATGCAAACCTTGGAAACATGAAAAATTCTGTACCCTCTTCTCCCTATTCTGCCAATCCCACTATAATATAGACTTTCGAACAAACACACTGTTCAGAAGCCCTTTTTCATTACTAACTGTTCTTAATTTTGTCAGTGATCTTTCCTGAGAATAGCTGTCTCACGAGACACCAGCCAGGCACAATGGGCTTTTTGCACAGAACTCCAAGCACAATCTCACCCTTAATACACTGGATTTATTTCTTTCTCTGAGCATTCACCTATGTCCTGGTTTATTCCATTTGAGGAGTTTGTGTAGGTTTGCATTTACACTTTATTCTCCTTAAACCCTTATCAACATGCTACTGTATGACTGAAATATATGCAGCAACCAACTGCAATTTTGCAGATCAAATTAGCTGATTCAGGGGGGTGAGGAGGGGAAGGAACAGAAAAGAAGATGACTTCTCATTGTGGAGCAAAGTCAGTGTTAAAAATACTCAAAACGCAACACTTCCTAACTAATGTCTCATCTGTAGTACATTGTTGTGTACAAAATTCCCATCCCACACCTTAAGAAACTAAATGTATAAACCTACAAAAACCAAAAGTAACAAATATTGAATAAACTCTGTGGCACTATGTAAAGTTGGCACAAGGCTTTTCTGGCACCTGTGGTAGCCAAATTACAAACATCAGTTGAAGCCCAGGAGACCTTGAGTGTGTATTTAATTGTACAAGAAATCACATTTACACCTGCTTCCTACTAGGCGTATGGAATCGCAAAAACTATTTCTCAGCCTACTTAATAATGAAGTTTTGTGCCTGTCCTTCCTCCAGTTACTCTGGTACTGCTGAAAAACAGAAGCCAAAGAAAAATGGTAAGAAAGCAGATTACATTTCAAAGATAACCACCTGCTCAAAGCATTTCTCATGCAGTCCATTCTGCTGAGCTCCCAACTGCAGCACCAGAGGACAGAGCTGCATTCCAGGGTCTTTAACGGGGCAGCTAAATTAGTTGGGTAGTCAGTACCCTTTAACAGTCTGCAATTAATACAAACACATGAGCACTCCAGAGGCCATTTCCAAACTCCTGACCTGCACTGCCCTGTGCAGGCACAAACTGATTAGATAAGGGATGTCAAAATGCCAGAGAGCTCCTCTCACCAGCCAAGGCCAGTGCCTGATGCTCAGTGGCAGGTCCCTCTGCCTCCTACCCAACCTTTTTAACCCATAAACTTGGATCCAAGACTTGGATCCAAGGCCTGCTAACTTACACATGGCCCTGAGAAGCCAATACACACCTCCTTGTTCCAAGAAGGGTGAAGTCAAAGCAAGGGTAGGACTGACTGAAACCTTCACACCTCAACATGTCAGACCAGTTCATACCTGAGCATGTTGCTGAAACCCCTGTGAGCAATATCAGAGATTTCAGAGGCAATGCCAACCAAAGGCATGTGTAGCTGCTCGAGCTTTACACCTTCTTATTGTAGTTCTGGTCTGCCAAAGATTAATGTGTAATTGTACCTCAATTACCTGCATGACTTCTCTTTTAAAGCAGAAATTACAAAGTTAGCCATTCTTTCCAAAACTTAAGGGCAGTAATCATTTAGTAATGCAACATTTCTGTGATCTGCTGAATGATTTCTTTTATCTGGATCATTTTCCTTCTCTGACTGCAGGCTTTTTGCGTTTAGAAATAAAACATCACTAAGTAGAACTCAATGTGATTAAACATGGAAAGTAACAAGTACACCACAGAATTCCTGTCATCACAGATTACAGTTATTTGATAACTCTCTAACTTTAAAGGTGTCACTACATTCTTGCAAAATAAAATACAAAAATGCTAATTTTAAATTGCCGGGTCTATAATGGCCATAATCTATTACACATGAACAGCTCACACAAAATGTTAACAGGACTTTGAGCATGCAAATACAGTGGCATAAGTGAATCCCAAGCACATTGCATTTCACTGAGTTTAAGGGTTCCCAAGGGCCCATGCACCTTTTCTCCTGGACTGGGGTCTACCTTACATTCACGCTTACCAGGTTGCCAAATAATTCCTTTAATTGTCACCATTCTCACTAAAAAGAAATATGTTGATCACTCCCTTATTTTTGTTACATCCTGTATAAGACACACCCCAACAGAGAAATGTTTTTATATATTGCTGGATATAGGTTTACATTAATTGCCCAATATGTGAGTATAATCAAAAAATACCTGCTACCCCTCTCTTTGTGCGTCTGGGAGCTTTTTTTTGCATACACGAAATAACCTTCTGAAATACCTAACTGAATTTCACTTTATACTCTGTCATATTGTAGCTATTCATTAAAAAAAACACACATACGGATTTCTACGTACCTGCTTGTCAAATGCTATCCAAGCTGGAGGATTACTTCCCATCCCTTCAGGAAACTCAGTGTATTTAGGTTTCGGCCTCTGATCAAGTACCGGCTGACCTCCTATTCCAGGTTTTTCTTCAAACAGCATGCGAACGTTATTGCAGTAACCCCAGCGCTGTGGCTTGTGGAAATTTTCTCCCCCTATCTGTCAAAAGTTTGGAAGAAAGAGAGAAAAAATTGCCTGTGTGTTTGCCTTTAAATCCATAATAGTAAACTATCTAGGCAAGAAGGATTAATCACGCAGAAGTTTCTCTATAATTATTTTTAATACAGAACATAAAAAAACTTGTAACAACTGGAATGCTGCAAGTGAGGTGGCATTTTTCAGTGTCACTTTGCCAGCCTTACAGACGAAAACGGAGTAATATTTCACTGATTTACCTACGCTGAGAGACTGGATGATACTGTTTCCAACACACACTCCTTCCCTGCAACAAGGATTGAGGCAAGTGGTAGAAAAGAGCAAGTCACCCCCAAGAACTCTTGTAAAAGGTAGAGGGGAAAAGCCTTTTCTTCAGCACTCCAGAGGGGAAATGGAAACAGTTCAGCAGCACTCAGAGAACAGCCTGCTCTCGTTCCTCACGTAAAAGATCTTATTTGCACTTGTGTCTCCAAGTATGAAATAAACTCCCCGTATTAGTACATACACTTGAATTTCGGGAGGTTGGACCTGAATCAAACAACAGAATATTCATTCCATCTGGGCTTATTTCAAAACAAGATCTCTGCAGTGATTTCTCCATATTATTACTAATTTTTCAGGCAATTAAGGATGGAGTGCTTAAAAATACAGGAACACCCAACTGCAAAGAAACCCATCTTGCCCATTCCAATTTCTTGGCTGGGGCTGGAGCCAGCCTTCAAATGACACAGAAAAGCCTCTGGCCTCACATGAATATCACTCCTGCCTGTGGGAATGTCCTTCCTAAAGAGCTGCCTGCTTTGCTGGCCAGTTCCCTCCAACAGAGGCAGCTGTGCTGTGCTTGGGCAGCAATTCCCCAATGACCCCAAGTATCAGTCTCATAGGACAGGACAGGGAAATAAGAAAAGCCGACAGAAAGCTCCACTTCCTTCCACGAGCAGCAATCCTGCTTTGTTAGCTCCTCTCACTCTGCTGTTCTTCCCTTCCTCGCCCTCTTAAATCCTCAAAATACTTTATCTGGGAAGGCAGAGAGGAGACATTGGGTAACTGCACCCTGGCACACCCAGTAAGGGGAGACAGAGAGCACCACAACCATGCCCTTCCTCAGCCTGGGACTGGGGGAACATGAGGAAAGATGAGGCTAAAGGGGGAAGAACTGATGTCATGAGTGAGCACAGCAAAGGCCCTAGCTAGAGGAAAAGGCTGGACAGCAACATTTTTCTAGCAGCAGCACAGCAGGTATGTCAGTAAAGTAGCAGAGGGACAAAATTGCCTACCAACTACATTTGGCATCACTGATTATTACAGGCCCCAGAAAGGGGGAGACAGCTCTAAGTTACTATCATAAACCAAAAAATGGTACAAATAATCATTTTTCATTGTGGCAACACTCAATTGCTCCAAGATAACGTAACACACAGCAGTTCTGGGAAAAAGTGCAAGCAGTGAAGCAGCAAAACCTGAAAGTACCTAAGAAGTTATTTCATTCTGCCAATATGAAAGCGAGTCAGGAATCTGAAAGGCAGTGAACCAGCCTCATGGCACATAACATTCAGTGCTGGTCTACACAAACTGCGGCACACTGGAGGTCACAATCTGAACTGCTCTCCTGCCTCAAAGTGCTCCAAATCCAATGACACAGGATGGAGAGATGCTGACACAAACTGCTCAATCACTGCTTTAGCTTAACCTTTGCTTAAAATACTTCTCCAAGGACAGTGATATGAAAAAGAATACTTACTATTTTTACGAATTAGTATTTTTAATACCATAATAATCAATGGTCATACCTTGCTTAGGTTAAAAGAAACTGAGCTAGCCTTTTAAATAGTCACTGCAAAATGAGATAAGGTTCACATTCTGAGGATAGAAACAATCAGTGGTATGGAAGCACATCCCCAAAAAAGATATTTCAAAGGTAAGCAATGTTTTGAACAAAGGTGAATAAAAGGGCACATGACAAGTATCACAGTTTTAAAAAATAACACAAAGGGGGAAAACAAGTACTCCTGCACCATGTAACTCAAGAACAAGGGTTCTGAATAAAAGAGAAAAATGAACACAAGGAAATGCTTGTGTACAGACTAGCAGCCCATGGTTCCCCTCACCACAGAGCATTGCTCAAGCCAGGAATTTAACCATACTGAAAAAAGAATTGCACATTTGCAGGAATAATACCCAAAATAAAATATTTCACATCGGCACAGCTTTTTGCACTCTGATATATAAAATGTCATGTCTCAGTGTGTGGTGTCAGCACTGACATTTAGACATCAGAAGCAGATCTTCATGTGGTCATTCCACCTCTTCCTCAAGAAGTGAGTACAGGTGCTCTCCCAGTACCTGAATCTGGAACAGTCACTGACAGGAGCACCTGCTTTGTAACACATCCACACCTGGGATGGTTTCCTCCCTCTCCTTTGGGTGCTTCTGGACTGCCCTTGCTTCTTCTATTTTTTTTTTCAATAATTTTGTTCCTCAGTAAGCTGATGAAGAGCTGGGGGGAAGTCAGAAAGGAAGGGAGATTCCTGCTTTCATCAGTTCAAATGTACAATAACTATAGTCAAGCTGAGTTTTTAAAGGCAAGTTTCTAGGCAAGAACACCTGACTTATACTGAAGGTGCTATAGAACAGATTCACTTTCTGGCACACCAAGTATTTAATTCTTTTCCCCCCTCTTACCAAAGCGTGAGTCAGGGAGAAAGGCACAGTTAGAAAAGCACAGTGAGGGTTAGTTTTCCTGAGCAAAGGAAAGCTCTTCATGTCCCCCGAGCTTCTTCTAGAAGCATTTGCTGTTCATATGTTTCTGGAGTTCAGCGAGCTACAGCATGGTAAAGCGTTCGTCAAAGTTATCCAGGTCCTGCTGCCAATTTCCAGAATTTAGGGTTAAAATCACAACATCCTCCACAATGAGATATGAAAAAACCATGACCAAACAGCTTCAGTTCTGTTAAGAATCTTTTGTGGCTTTCTTGTAACTTTTTAGGGTTTGGCAGAAATATTATTTTAGAATCCTAATCAAAGAATTACTTACAATCCCCTGCTCCAGAAAAGCATCCAAATCCATAGGCAAAACAATCTCTTGTAAAAGTCTGTACAGTTATTTCTTTTTAAAAAGCCAAAAATAACAATAAAAAAATTTTAAGAAAAAGAGTAATTATAAATGAAGATCACAAAGGAGAAAAATGACATTTGGGAAACTTCAGCTAATGAACTCAGACCACATCCAGCCTAAAATAGTGACAGAACATCATGTTACCTCCAGAGTAACGTTAAATGACTTCTAAAAGAAATCTTTTAGAGAGCAGGGAAAGAGCTTGACTGTGTCTGCTGTGCTAATGCAGCTAAACTGAGCAGGCTGCAGATCTGCTGAACAAAGCTGGATATTTTCTGTGCAGTGAGCCTGAAAAATATTGAGGATACATTCAGTAGTGACTAATGCAAAGGTCAGGGTTCTCTGACTGCAGCTACTGGCTTTGCAAACTCAGCCACTGCGGTCCTTGGGGAGCACTGCCTTGAGCTCGCTCCATCCTGCTCTGTAACAGAGTCACGGCAAACTCATCAGGGAGCTGCACATTTCAGCTGAACCAAACACACCTGGAAATGTCTGGAGTGATGGGGGAGCCCTCAGTGGCACACCCTGTCCCAAGAGCCACATGTCTTCAACCCAGTCCCATGAGGAGTATGGCAGAAGTCACTGGTAGCAGCCCAGTTCCCTACCCCACATCTATTTTTAATTCTCACTGTGGATGCCCGGCTCAAATCCTGGATCAGGATGAACTGTGGCACTTTTGAACTGTTCTAGGCTGCTGATACAGTTTCCTGGTTGCTTCAGGTAAGGGATCGAAATAAATGCAAGTGTTGCACACTGTGCTGGTCAAATTGGGATTTGCAGAGCCCTAGGGACATTCAGAGGTTAAGTGGCACTGCCACAGGAGGAACACTTGAAGACCCAGCAACTCTGGTGCCCCCCTAACACATCACAGAACAAGGTGCATCAACACTAACAGCCTGGATCAGCACAGGAAGATGTGGTTTTGTTGGAGCAGGTCCAGAAGGCCACAAAAATGATCAGAGGGATGGAGCACCTCTCCTATAAGGACAGGCTGAGACAGTTGGGGTTGTTCAGCCTGGAGAAGAGAAGGCTGCAGGGAGACCGTATTTTGGCCTTTCAGTACTTAACAGGGGATTCTAAGAAAGATGGGGACAGACTTTTTAGCAGGGCCTGTTGTAATAGGACAAGGGGTTATGGTTTTAAAATAAAAGAGGGCTAATTCAGGTCAGATATGAGAAAGAAACTTTTTACAGTGAGGGTGGTGAAACACTGGAACATGTAGCCCAGAAAGGTGGTGGATTCCCCATTCCTGGAAACAGTTGAAGATGACCCTGCTCATGGCAGGGGGTTGGACTGGATGATCTTCAAAGGTCTCTTCCAACCCAAACCATTCTCTGATTCTACTGACTTGCTCTTACCGCCTGAACTGGTACAGCCTGAAAGAAGACAACAGATGGATAAAGTAAAGGATCCAAAATGAAACCATGAGGAGCAGCTACAGAAAGATTTGGGTCTGGGGGTTGTGAGCAAACAGAGATCTGGGGGAGCGGGGCTGAGAGCCAGGAGGCAGTGGAAGGAGTTCAGGAAAAGACAAAGGGACGGCAGGCAGGATCACTTATGAAGAAGTTGGCAAATGTTCTGTCAAGAAAAACTAGTGTCCCTTTTTGGTGCCAGTGATTACAGAGCAGCACAAAATACTTAAGCCAGGAAACAGAGACAGCAACAGTAGCACAGTTGAGGGCAATTCCAAGCTCCTGCAATAAACAAGGACGAAGTGGAATCTCTGCTGCGCCACTGAAATTTGCAACAGAAACTGGTATTTCAAGGATGTATTTTCCCCTGAGATCTATAAACTTATTGGCTGATTCTCTAAGAAATGCCATGCAGAATTGTTGCAGGGAATTCTCTCTCTGAGAGGGATTTCAGACCTCAGGCAAGAAAACACATTGGTCAGCCAGCACTTAGCAAATCTGACCCATGTGAATATGTGGTCCTCTCTACTGGCTGCTGACATAGGGCAAGGACATCAATCTGGAATAAGAAGGAGCAGCTGCCTTTGAGAATGGGAGGCAGACCAGGAACATTAATAAAGTTAGTACTTGTGTTGTAACCAGTGTCATCCCTAACATGGTCCAGGCTCCAAGTGCACAAACTTTTTCTTGCAGTAACAGAGGAAACCTGCAAGGAATATGCTGCATTTCCTCTTAATGCAGAATTAAACACGGTTATCAAGACCTATCCTGACAAAGAGGCAACACACATAGAACCTGTATGGACGAAACTGAAAATGTCATCACTGCACAATTTCAATACCAGTTTGGCTCTGCAGGCAGAAGCCACAGTACCAAGGTCTCCCCGTGGCTTTTAAACATTGGCTTCAAAAGCAGGTACAAAAGAAAAGAACTGAGGAATTTCCCTTTCCAAGGGGATGCAACAGGTAGAAATTTCCAAATGTGTAACCCGCACGTTACTAACTGTTTGTAAAAATAAAGAAATGAATAAACTCTTTAATGCAACAGGGTGGTAAATGTTGTGTAAGTACCACACCCTGCCACTGCCAGGCCAACAAGGGCATTTGTCTAAGGCATTTGCCAGGACAGAGGAGCACCAGACAGGGCCACTCCCAACACTGACTTTGACCTCCCCAGCATCAGCGAAAGGAACAGCAGGTTGGAAAGACCTGAAGCATGTTTATTTGATGGATGGACTTGCGTGTACACAAAACATTGTAATTTTGCTTTTAAAGACATATGAAAAAATAGAGGTGGTTTCTTTCTCTCTCTTTGCAGACATTAGATATTTTATGCTCCTGACACCTTCTGCTGTCATTCTTCTCCAGGCCGTCGAACCAACCATCAAAGGTGGCACTGCTTGGGCTGTGCCCGTCGCTTTCATCCCTGCTCTTTGTTTAGCACAAAGGAAACATGTTCCCATAGGAACCACTCCATTAGTTTTAGAAGCACCTATTACCTCCCTGAGTTTCCCTCCAGTTTCATCACCAGCTGTGATGCCCAAGAAGCAAGGTTTTGTCCCAGCTACGCAGGAACGCAGCGGCAGCATCGCTCTCTGGGATGTTGCTGAATTGGGCACCTGTCACTTGCAGTTACGGGAGGGAAAAATGGGAAAAAACGGGCAGAAGATGCTGCCTTTCACTGTGCCAGCACCACAGGCAGCTGAGAGCTGCCCAGCCTTGCTGCCCTCACTCCCAATCAGAGAGGAAGCATCTCCGCTCCTGGCTGGAGGAGAAGTCAGCATTCCTGGTAAAGCAAGCTAGAAGTAATAATGATCATAATGGAGGGTAATACAAAGGCCAGAGGCTCTCAGATCCAGAGAACTAAGTGCTGTGAAAAGATTTCTCACTCCCCATTTGTCACTGTTGTCCTGATGCCTTGGAGTCAGACTATGTGGCCCTCACTGCCTTAAAGCTCTGATTATTCGGAGGCAGCTCAGCCACCTTATTAAACACATCCAAGGTAAACAAAACACGTATGTGCTGCCCTTCTGCTGCCTCTCCTGGGCCTATAGATAAGGCAGGTGGAAGCATGAGGGGCAAGAGGATTGTACAAGTAGCTTGAACAGTGATGGGTGGAATTATTACCCATAATTATAAACCAAGGGCTGACAGGAACAGCAATCCCCTGTCCTCTATGAATCCTTCCTCAAGGAATGCTCTGCCACTGTTTTTTCTGCCCAATAAGAGACACTGATGGTGATGCTCATAGTCCTAACAGGTGAAAATACCATCTTCCTTTTCAATTTACCTATAGCAGTGACACTTTTTTCCCCCTTATATGCTGTTCTTAGCCTCTCATTTGTGGAGCTATATGAAAATAAAATTAAATCTAATAGCCAACAACTAAGTGGAGATCAGACATGCTTTTCAATAAAGGTGAGTTATAATTATTAACTCCACTACCTCAAGGACTGACAAAAAGAGCAATCTGGAGCCCTAACAAGGGCATAACCATGGTTTTACAATGCTGTCTTGTCGCAGTTGTGACAGCTTTCACACCTTTAGTTCTCATAACATACTCACTATATGCACTTCAACATGGGGTGTCCAACGCTCTCTATAAGTAACTCTTCCCAAGCATGTAAAGTTAAATCATTTAAGTTAAATTGAAAATTGGAGACCAGTAAGGTCACGGATAACACTGAGCTGAGCTATTCGGCTTCCACTCAGCAGGCACCAGTGGCACACACCTATTTCAGTGTTGCTGACAGGCCTACTCAGCAACCACCTCAAGTGTTATACACACAACCAACTCTTTACAGTACAAATTCCAGTTCAGCAAGAGGGACTGAGTATTCACCACCAGCTCTTTTTTTTTTTTTCCGCTTCTAAAACAACAGCACCCAGCCTGCTGTTTCCAGGGGGAAGGAGTTTCCTGAAAAATCCCCACTGTTTCTACACTGGGCTCCTCTTGCAAGAGGTCCTGTGTTTGCACACCCCTGTGCAGTGCTGACACACCGAGTGAGGCTGGCAGTCCACATATTTCTAAGGAATTTCATGCCTCATATTGAAGGGGTACTGATGCTCGTGGTACCACTGGCGTTAAAATATGTGTCTTGACAAATCATTTGCAAATTGTCCCGGAACTACATTTATCACCTTCCATGTATGCCCTCATACGGTGGTCAGACACAGGAGCTGGCAAAATACCCCAGCATTCAGGATACAGAAATGAGGGCTCTGTCATAGAATCATAGAATGGATTGGGTTTGAAGGGACCTTAAAGATCTCCCAGTTCCATGGGCAGGGACACCTTCCACTAGACCAGGTTGCTCAGAGTCATATCCAACCTGGCCTTGAACAGTTCCAGGGATGAGGCATCCACAAGGTATCTGGGCAGCCTTGGCCATAACATGTTCATAGTGTGAAAACCGCAGATTTCCTTCCAGACATTTTAGCATTATTAAGAAAGTCTACAGTTTAATTTGCCTCCTGAAAGCACCAACTGCAGTGCTGTGCATGAATCCTCCCTTTACTCCCTGCACTGCTTCACAGTACAGATTGTGTTCAGCAAATTTCCAGCTACCCTTGATGAACAAGTTTGAAGTAGTGATGGCAGCCTTCTCTTTTGTTTGCTAGGCTAAAAATACCATCTTATCTATTCAGCCTGCCATTGCTATTAATAGCATTGGCAACTCTGAAACACCGTGTTTGCATCCATGGCATTCCCCTGCTCTGCAAAGACTTTAGTGTATGCAGAGGATACCTGTCTCTCCCTGGTTTGCTCTGTTAGAGATGCAAAAAGAGCTCAAACTGCCCCACAGCAGCTGCCAGATCACAGAATGACACAATCAATTAGGCTGGAAAAGACCTCTGAGATAAAGAAGTCCAACCTCTGACCAATCACAACCTTGTCAATCAGACCATGGCACTGAGTGACACGTCAAATCCTTCCTTAAAGACGTCCAGGGACGGTGATGCCACCACTTCCCTGGGCGGCCCATTCCAATGTTTAATCACCCATTCTATGAGGAAATTCTTCCTAATGTCCAATCTAAGCCTTCCCTGGCCCAGCTTAAGGCTGTGACCTCTCATCCTGTCGGTGGTTGCCTGGGAGAAGAGGCCGAGTCCACCTGGCTACAACCTCCTTTCACTGAGTTGTGGAGAGTGATAAGGTCCCCCCAGAGCCTCGTCTTCTCCAGGTTAAACACCCCCAGCTCCCTCAGCTGCTCCTCATAGGACATAGCATTTTGTTTGTTATGATAAAAACACCATCTTATCTACTCAGCCTGCCATTGGCACTAACAGTATTGGCAGCTCTGAAACACCACATCAACATCCCCGGCATCACCACTCTCTGCAAAGACTTTTTCTTTTATATAAAAAGTATGTGTCTCTCCCTGTTTTGCTCTGTTAAGAGATCCAACAAGAGATCAAACTGCCCCACAGCAGCTGCCAGATCACAGAATCTGTCAGCTTGGAAAAGACCCCTGAGATCATCGAGTCCAACCCATGACTGGTCACCACCAACTCAACTAGACCATGTCACTGAGTCACAGGTCCAGCTTTTCCTTAAACACTCCAGGGACGGTGACTCCACCAGCTCCATGGTCAGCCCATTCCAATGCCTAATTACCCTTTCTGTGAGGAAATTCTTCCTCATGTCCAATCTAAACTTGCCCCAGCCCAGCTTAAGACTGTGTCCACCTGTCCTGTTGCTGGCTGACCGGGAGAAGAGGCCTCACCTGGCTACAACCTCCTCTCAGGTAGTTGTAGCGAGTTACGAGGTCACCCCTCATTTTCTCCAGGCTAAACCCCCCCAGCTCCCTCAGCCGCTCCTCAACCAGACCATGTCACCGAGCGCCACATCCAGTCTTCCCTTAAACACCTCCAGGGACGGTAACTCCACCACCTCCCTGGGCAATCACTTCCAACGTCTGATCACCCTNTCAGCGCACCCCCGGCACCTGCCGGGCCGGGACACGGGCAAAGGCCTCGCCACGGCCGGGGCCGCCTCCGGCAGCGCCCCCACGGCCGCCCCTGCGCCGGGGCCGTGCGGGCAGGCGGGGAAGGGGCCTGCGCTGGGCTGTCACTCACGTTGCGGCGGAAGGAGAAGCCGGGCAGCAGCGGCAGCGCCATGGCCGCGCCGACCCGCTCAGGCCGCCGTTGCCTGGATACGGCCCGGGGCGGGACACCGGGGGGGGNTGCACTTAATTTTTATCTGAAAGTCTTGGTGCAGTGACTAAGAATTTTAAATCAGAGCAATTTAAATGATTTTATTAAACATTATTTTGAGTAATCTTTTGGTTTTCCCCTATCAAGTAGTGTTGCATGGTTAACAACCTCATCTAGTTGAAGATGTCCCTGCTCATTGCAGTGGTATTGGACCAGATGACCTTTAAAGGTCCTTTCCAACCCAAACTATTCTGTGATTCTATAATTACACTGAATGCAAGGATACATCACAGATTTAAAAGCACTAAATATTCCTGAAAACACAAATCTTACTAACTCACTGTTTCAATGCAAATCCAAATTTTGCTTGTTACAGAATATTACTGGTACAAGGCCCAGTGGATACAAGAATTAAAAAACTCCTACCTAAATATGTTAAAGTTTACAAGATTGTGCATGCATGCACATCTTTCTAACCTAGCACAGTAATATTAGGTTTTTAACCAAACTGTTGAATACATCTAATGTCCTTATTTCTTTTTGCAGTTGAATACATCTAATGTCTTCTTGCAGTTAATCCAAGTATTCCTCATTTTTAGAGAAAATCTCCCAGTACAAAACCAGTCCTTTTGCCTTTGGCTAAATATATGAATAAAAGGGAAATTTCCTATAAGCTGTTTCTCGAAATTTGTTAAAAATGTTTAATTCCTAGGGAAAATAAACTATTATAACTGGATGTTAAATAAATGTTGCAGCAACAACACCTAAAAGCAGGGATGGAGGGATGGAGGGACGGAGGGACGAGGGGACGGAGGCGGGCACTGCCCCGCCGTCCTCCTCCTCAGGAGCCGCGGGAGTGCAGGGGGAGCGGCGGGGATGGGCCCAGAACGGGAGAGGAGGGAGCGGGCAACTGAATGTTAGCGACCCTTGGGGGAGAAGCAGAACTAAATACATCCTATAATACATAAAATATATTCTAATATTCTATTTCTATTTCTATTTTCCTCTTTTTTATGTATATTTTATACAGACATGTATATACATATA
>VXAY01004947.1:318974-342160 GCA_013399855.1 Oxyruncus cristatus
ATCATATTGCTATTTTTATATTATATACAGTAACATATACTATTATATATTATACATGTTATTTATCATAAAAATATATGTATTATTTATTATACATTGTTATATATAGTATATTGGTTTTTTATATATGCTATATATTATTTTTTATACAGTATTATTTGCTAAATGCTAAATACATACTAAATCCAACACTTATGCATGCTAAATCTGTTTCTTTAATTTTTCACATTTCATGGCCATTTTCATCACGAATTTCTCAAAATTTGGAGAAAAGGGAGCTCTGGGGTGACTTTATAGCTCCCTGCAATTGCCTGAAATGAGGAGGGGGTCAGATGGGAGTTGGTCTCTTCAGCCACAGGACGAGAGGAAATGGCCTCAAGCTGTGCCTGGGGAGGTTTAGTTGGACATCAGGAGTTTCTTCACTGGAAGGGTTGTTAGATATTGGAAGGGGCTGCCCAGGGAGGTGGTGGATTCGTCATCCCTGGAGATGTTCAAGGATGCCTGGATGCGACGCTTAGTGCTGTGGTTTAGTTGACAAGGTGGTGATGGGTCAAAGGTTGGACTCGATGACCTCAGAGGTCTTTTCCAAAATAAATGATTCTGTGAGTTTGTAAAAATGTGCCTCAGTCCCAAAACCTTGCCTTGTCCCCTTGCTCTCTCCCACCTGGAGAAAAGCGCAGTGACCTCGTTGGACATGGTCCCCCCCCAATACTTCTGGAACTGGGGTCACAGATGGGGCAAATCCCACCTCATTTGCCATTTCTGCACCAATTATTTTTTAATGTTTTTCGTTTTGTGACTGTTATACAGCACATTTTACTCTGGGGCCCTGGTGGGCTTGGGGGAGGGGGGCGTGGGATGCTGTTACAGCTTTTCCTTTGGTTTTTTTTTGCATTTTTAGTCCACCGGGACAGTGAAACTGGGTCAGTGGGTTTCCACCTTCTGGTTTCCCAGTGCTGTGTTGAGCATCTGCATTTGCATTTAGCGCGGAAAGGTAAACATTCAAAATGTATTTTAATTGAAAATAAGAGGAACCATCATTTTAATCACATTCATTTCGTGAAGTGGGTGGTATTATGCTCAAATTTAAATTTCAAACAGAAAATACACCAAGAGTTTCTCACGGATGGCTTGTGGGGGGAAGGGTTGTTTCTTTCTTTAATGGAAGTAACATTTGCCTTGTTAGTAAGGGAGGGTGCATTCCAGATCACTTCCAAAGCCAGTTCCAGAGAACAGCAACCCTGCTATGTTATGTTCCTCCATTTTACATAAAGCTGTTCATTAATATATTTTTTTTAATTAGAACTGCTTTTTACAGAGAAATGAGTTTATGGATAAAGCAGCTTAAACCCAAATATTCCAATTCTGATCTACTGTCTCAGAGGAGCTGTACTTCAGTTGCTTAATGTCCTTATTCTCATAGATGAAGAGGATCTCCCATGCCATATTTCATACTCTATGATGCATCAGACCATGAAATTCCCATAACATATTATCCCTCCTCCCTGAAACAGAGGCTCGTGGAACAGCATGGGCAATGTGTTCAGTCTGAGTGAGTCTGGGAGGGACTCCCTGTACAGTTCCCAGTTCTCTGAATTGGTATTTAGCCAAAAATATTCTGATTTCAAAACCCCTGATTTCAGACAAAATCCTCTGGGCTTTTTTGTTTGGTTGGTTTTTGGTTTGGGTTTTTGGTTTTGGGGTTTTTTTGCCAGTAGTTTGAAATGGGGAAGGGAGGGAGGAAGGGAGGAAAGGAAGGAAGATAAAAAAGAAGGCAGGAAGGAGGGAAGGATCTGTCTCTCTGAGATGAATGAACTAACCTTGCTGCAGCTTCATGCAGAATCCCCACAGGCCTCTTAGGACTTATGGCACAGCTTCTCATTTGGGTCACTAACTAACCATCACCAAAACACAGTAGTGAGGAGCTGGTGTCCCTTTTCCCTTCATTTATCCTCCAGAATTGGTATCTCCTGTTAAATTTTCGTGGCTCGCTGCATAGCAGGGTGGTTGAAATATCTGAATATCCTTGTGATATCAAAAATAAACTGGGTCTCCAAGGTAGTACAGGCAGAGGCTCTGTGTGGAAAACATGCAAAGGGAAGAGCATCACTGCTGGAGGAAGGTCACTGAGATGCAGGAGCACCAGCAAAGAGTCCTTCGTATTTCCAGCAGAAAATCCTGTGAAATGTCCCTAACTTTCAGGTCAAATCTTTCTGCACAGGATTAGTTCTGCCTCACCCAATAAAGGAGCCACAAGGAGCTGTGGAGGAAGCGAGCATCTTCCTTGTGCACCAAACCACTGCTACAATTTGCTGTTTTCTATCAGTCTTCAATCATTTTTTGGCTTTTAAAAGCAAAGGGGGTGGAAAAAAAGGAGTATAATCTACTTTAGAACAGAATTGCTTCTTTCTACATTACCTTCTCTTTGGGGTTTCTCTCACATGTTTATCTTTTCTGTTCCTTGCTGTATTCACTCAATAGTACAGACCGAGTGAAAACAAATTAATTTTAATGCCTTTTCTGGGAAAAATAAAAGTACTCCAGGAAAACCAATTTTGATAAAAGCTTTTTATTAAATGAAGATTGTTAATGACAACAACAGCAAGCAGCTGGCAGTAGTAAATTAACTATGTCTTCTGACTACTCTGCAGATGATAGTGGTGGATATACGCAGGACTGCATTAGTTGTGCAGTTCAAAGGAGGAAGAAAGCAGGGGGAAAACTAAAGTTGGAAAAAACACGGAAAACACTGTTTTTGTGATAAAAAGACAGAGATTCTAGTCTCTTTGTCTGGGGATTGACTTTGACTAGCAAACTTGAAAGGAGTAGGGGGGTTCAAATTGTAAATGAGCAACGCAAAACTTTCTGAAGAGGCTGAATTTTTTAAAAAATACTGTTTTTTCCCCTGACCAAATTCTCTTATCTCCAGGATTGTTAGTCCATTAATCTAACTGGAAGACCAGGTCTTCCAGCTTGTGTCTGTTTAGAATACGAACATTTGGAAAGATGAGGAGACCAGGAAAGTTTGACTAAAATCAGCATAACTTAGTGTCACGTGTCTGTGAAGACATGTCTCTGTTTTGTGTCATACCTGTGACTTCATCCTTTTCCTGGGTCTGGTTCTACAGACCATGTTAAGGCTGGGCTGTCCAAAGTCAGAACAGTCCTTAAAAATATTGATTCCTTATGTTTTCCCATGTCTTTTATTAAGTCATTCATTTTGATTTGACCAGTCAATGAACACGTAGCCTACGAAGATACTTATTCAGTGGCCAGAAAACAATGCTGAGACCACAGTATTTGGCTGCAGCTGTGGAGTGTTCCAGACAACTCACATGGGGGAAATGGGGCAGTTCTGCAGCTGTAGGTCTGGGCTGGCCATGTACCACACAGGTGCTTGGTGCAGTATTCCTGCTGCCCAGGAAGGCAAAATTTGAATTTCTATGGCTCATGGCCCGTCACATTTTTCTCCTGGTGATGCCTTGGGGGAGAGGAGAACAGAAGAGTAGTTAAATCCAGTCAGGTCTCACTGGAGGGTTCCCTTTGCTGGAATGACCTTTCCACGGCCAATTACTCTGATTCATCCTGTCCTAATGAGGCATGTTTGCACATCAGTCACCTTGCTCAGATCTGCCACGGCCCTGGGGGAAGCGAGGGATGAGGGTGGGAGCTGTAGTACCCTACTGGTGCACTCTCCCTGGCACAGCCTGTGTGCTGGGGGCCCTGCAGAAGGCTGAGTTTCCCCCCCACTTCCGTCCCCATCCCATCACACCATCACAAACTCATCTGGAAACTCGATGGGAGAAGTTTGCTGTCTCACAGAACAAGCCTGGTGGGCATGTTTCACTTTGCTGCGCCTGTTTAAAGCGTTTTGAAGTTCCTACTCATCTGATACCCAGCTCTTATTTACATAAGGTGTGAGCTTCTCAGGGATATTTGCAGTCAGCCTGACTTCCCCGTCATTGAAATCGGGGAGAATATGAGGGGCCGCTTCCCTAAGTCCCCCACACTTTGTAAAGTACATGGAAAAAGAAATATTCTGGGCCTGGTAGATACCTCTGAGTTGCCCCCGCTGCATATATTCAGTGAGATCTGCAGTAGAGAGTAGCTGTTCTGTTCCTCTTCACCCTCCTTATGTGGGCTGACTTGAGATGCAGGCACACTGGTAAAATGAACCCGACAGAAGAGCCTCTAATTTAATTCAGAAACAGAATGCAGATTTTTTTTCTTTTTTTTTTTTCTTTGCAATTAGACTGTAGTCACACATTTAATACAGCATGCAGTGGTTGCTGGGAAGAGTGGGGAAAAACTCATGATGAGTAACACAGCTCACACACCGACGGGAGGAAAGTACGAGCACGGCGCTCGGCAGCAGCGTAACCACGTCGAAGTGCAGCTGAGGCCTCGAGTTCTGCCGTCACCTGTGCCTTCCTCCCTCCGGATTTCAGGGTGAAGACAAATCCCTTGGGAACACAAAGCCCCTGTGGCAGGGAGGCACAGTGACTGTCTCACAGCCTGACAGGGCAGCCACCCCGGGACAGCCCCATGGAAGTCAGGAAAGTGCCGCTGTCGCTTCAGCCGCAGCATCCGGGCCCCTGATGACAACGCCAGGCACCGCAGGAGGGGGAGTTGCACTCCTTTACTCCTGACCTTTTCAGGAGGTCAATGGGACTGAATCCATCCATGTCATGAACATTTCCTGACTTTCCTCTCACACAGCCTTTCTGACAAAACTGAAGGTTTCAGTTCGACAGAAATGTCGATACACCTTCCCTCCTTCCCAGCAGTGGTGTCATTTGCCTGTAGCCTGACTCTCTATGCCCATTGTCAAAGGTCTCCCATCCAACCAACGAGGCACCCCAAGACACTAAAAAACCCCAGTCCTGGCTCTGTTCAGCCAGCCTTACCAGTCTTCTTCCTTGTGCCTAGGAAAATTCTGTCGGTGTTTCTCCAAGTCTTGCAAGTTGCCTTGAGGATACGCCATGAGGCTGCATGACTGATCAATCCCTCCCCCTTTTCCCATCCTCCATTTTCAAGTTTAATCTTTTCAGCTGACGGATAAAACAACAATGAAGAAAACTCCAACAATTTTTAAAATTCCCATGGCAATAAATAGATATAGAGATTACAGTCAATTACAAGAAACTGCTATTGATCAAGGCTGGTTTAGAAGTGTACTTGCTTTCCACGATCAAGCTTACAATACAATTTCCCCTGCATTCAGCATCTATTTCAATTAAAATGAGAGGGGAGAAAATACCACTTACTTTAAATAAAAAGCTTTCAAGCTATTCTTACAGGCTGCTTTGAGGATCTAGGACAGATCAAAGCTGCTTTGAGAATTCATCCATTCTTCTTCAATATATGATAGCTCATTGTCCATAGGAAAAAAATTAAGGCAGTATTAGATATCAAAGCAGCAAGTGCATTTCGGGTTTTCTAAGCAGTGGTCTCAAAACTGGTGAAGCCTGCCAGAATAATAAGAGAACAGTAATCCCCTTCCATCACAGAGACCGCTGCAATTGCAGGCACCACATCAGAAATTGTTTCTTAATCAAGCTCTGTCTCAATGGTAGTTAGGTCATCTGTATGGATCAAAAGTCTTGGTCAATACCAGCTTCTCAAAACTGACTGGAATCAGTCAATTATGAATAAGTTAGGAATCGAGGTTTACCCCAAACCTAATCCCCTTGCTGATTAGGACTTTATTCTAACTTCCAGCCTAAAGGCATTCATGGGAAACAGATCTTTTTGATCCTTGTTTTGGCACTGTCCTTTGACAGTGTCTTTTTTTGCTGTTCGAAGCCTCCTCCTTACGTAACTGCAGATAGCAATCACATCTCCTTTCAGCTTTGGGCCAAGTTTAGTGAACCAGACTTTTTGGCACACTGCTCATGTGATAGTTCATCTTCCTTCTGAACTCCCAGCTCTGCTTTTCTTTCTGCCTGCTCCAGCCCGAGCGTGTCCTCCTTGAATAAAGGTATCTATGCACAATAACCTAAAAGAAGTCTCTCTCACCGAGGTGCTGCACTGTTCCTGTCACTCTCATCTCTGCTGTTGCTCTGCTGTGTCTTCTTAATATTTCTTTCCCCCGTCTTTCTGCTTTCCTAGGTTTGTGCTTCCTCCTGCCCCCTCTCATTCCCACTTGTACCGCTTTAGTTCTGCTTCTTTTCTCCACTGATGCTTTTGTCGTCGAGGGCCAAAATAAATGAGAGAAGTGTCGGGTCCTCCTTTCCAAACCTGTTGATTGAACGTGCTGAAGAATAAGTGATCTGTGGGGAATAGGATTTATTGGGCTGTTAACTTGAATGGGGCCGTCTGGTTCAGCCTGTCGAGTTTCTGAGCACAATTTCTCTCTGCAAGGCTCCACTGCTGCTCTCCCTCTCTCTAAATGTACTTTGAAGGGCTTTTGTATCAGTGTGTGAGGAGTATGGGTAAGATCTAATTTAGGGGATGGAGAAGCAGACTTTACTATCTATCAGAGGTGTTTTCATGCCCTTAGAATGTATTTTTCGAGGCAACTGCTCCTGGTGCTTCATGGCTGTATTGCCTTGCATCCTTTGGAATTAGAGCTGCTGTCCTGATGAGGTTTTGTCTCTTTCTTTGGAGGCAACCTGTGTTAGCAAAGAAAGAAATGTCTTCACCCGAAGTTCATTTTGAACTTGTGATTAAAATCAATCCTTTTTATGGAGGAGGTGCCTATTTTTCTATGTTTCTAATTTAAAGATAGGGCAGACTCCAGATCTTATAAATTAAAGGATAAAGAAGGTTTAAGTGAGAGATTAAACCCTTCTACCATGCCAGGGCACAACATTAGCTGGTCACTAGCAAGTTCCACACCATATTTGTTTTTGTGTGCTAAATGCTTTAGCGAGATTAGTTGACAAATAAATAAATGAGTTTAGGTCAAATACTTAAGGGAATACTTAAGGGAACTGGTACAAAAACTACCGTGAGAGTTGAGACTGTAACAACCTCGACAGCGTCCCTTTAAATTACACTTAATAAATACCAGGCAGCTGAAGTGTTCTGTGGTTGTGCATATTGAAGTGTTCTGTGGTTGTGCATATATTTGTAACAAACGGTTGCACAAATATTTGGCTCCTAACGATGAACTAAATGGTATGACATTTGCCAGGGAAAATTAATTACTTTAACGTGTGTTGTATAAAATATGAGATAATCATGTAAGCTATGTGTATGCTGCAGAGTGTTGCCGAGTGACTAAGTTATTACCAAAGGAAATTTATGAGAAATAAACAAGAAATAGTCAGAGATGCTGTAAATGTCATGTTATGCTCAAGGGCCTTTTGCGGCTGAATAATTTTTATGTGGATGAGGAGGACGGGATCATGCTGTGAAAAATCAAGTTAGAATGAGTTAGTCTTTGTATTTGCACATAATTTTATTGGTATTTAATGTAGCTATGATGTTTCTGTTTCAAATTGCAGGGACAGTTCATAGAGAAGATGACAAGATCAAATCAGACCGAACTGAGTGATCCAGCGTGGTCTCGGCATCAAACTTTAAGCTGTCTGTGTTCAAGAAGAAAAGCTGCCTATTAAAGAAATGAGAAATAAAGTGGTCCTGATAGTCAAGTCATGACTCCTGGACTGGGCAAAATCGTACTGCCTAATTTATGTGACTTTTTGGAAAGGTGAAGTCATCTCCCTCGGAGGTCTTGCCTTCCCTGCACAACTCTCATGTCTCACAAGGCAGGGAAGGTTCAGCGACTGCCAGGGATCTGCCCATCCCCTCCCACCAGGATGCTCTGCAGAGTCTGCATGAGGCTGCGTACAGGAGGAAGGAATGGAAAGCAGTGAACTGGAGAAACATGAACTGGTGAGGGAAAAGCAGATACACACATTTCCTCTCAGACAAAGGGTGTAGAGCGTGATAAACCCGATCTCTAAATAGCAGCAGGAAATAATACGGTTAAAAAAAAATCGTGTCCATTAAATTCTTCTTTCCCCTACCTAAGAAACTCGGATAGATGAGGGTCTTTCTGGAGCAGAAACAGAATAATTTAAACAAAACCAGGGTTGATTGATTTGGGGGAGGGTCTTAATTACTCCCATAGTTCTAAAGAACATGATAAACAAGGGCACAGCCCGCTCAGCATTTTGTCAGACACCAGTACAGAAAGCAGCTTCCCAGGTGGTGATCCTGAAGTCCTGGAGTTCCTACCATGGGAGAGAAATAGCTGGGGAGTGTGAAGGTGGGGAACAATGTTGGTGAGGGATTTACGGGATTTGTAAGCCTCAGACAGTGAAGGAAGGACAACATCAACCTGAAGGCAGCAGACTTTAATGAACACAGAGGATACTGGCAGGTAAATTCCTCTGGGAATCAAATCCATGGGAAAAAATAGCTCCAGAAAGAGTTGATGGTTCATTAAATTAAAAAAAAAATAAAAATAAACAAAAGACAGTAGCCGCAGAATCACAAAATATCCCAGTATGTAGAGAGGATAGAAAATGCAGAAGGAGATATCTGTGAAATCACAAGCTCTTCAACGATCTCAAGTGCAAGAAGGGAGTGTACAGAACATAGAAACTAGGTCAAATATCTAAAAATGAACATTAAAAAAACCCTCGGCATGAGCGTACAGAGACAAAATCGGAAAGTCGAAAGCACAAAATAAAATATTTCTCCTATTCTTTGCTTATACTAATAAGGCATTTTAAGGGCGTTTTTCGTAGTAACAAAAAGGGAAACCAAGGGAAGATTTACTCTATGGGTAGGAAAATTGGTAGGTGATGCTGAGGAGCTCAGAAAGCTTAGTGCCTTTTTTAAAGAAGACCAGAAGAGGACAAACATAGAGATTCTATTAAAAGTAGGGGCGGGGAATTATGGAGCCAGGGAATTAGAAGCAATCACCATCCTTGCGTTTCCTAAGAAAAGAATGAAGCAACCAACCAGATGATTTATAATTCCATGAAGTTTAAAAATGAGATGAGGCTCGATACGATTTGCCTTTTTGCAAATCCACCGGATTTCCTTTTGTGACAAGGAAACAGGTGTTGTAGGTACAAGAGAAACTATATGGGCCACACACAAGTGGGGGTCAACAAGGGACTGGGCAGACCTATCCCTAATACACTTGGAGGGAGTTTTCAAACAGGCAAAATGTGAGATCCCCTCTGATTTCCACTGCCAGTGCTTATGCAGGTGCCTATCCTGGAGACTGTGGGGACTGTGATAGCTGTAAATGCAGGGAGCACCTCAGCTGAAGGAAGCTGGGAGGGAGGGAGCGAAAGGTGAGTGGTGGGTGTGCTCTTGCAGCTGGGAGCAGTTGTGGCCCTTTTAAAACAGGATGTGCAGTGAGAAGAGAAGGATGTAGGGAGCAGGATGTGGGCTGGTGGGGCTGTTTGCCGAGTAGCTCTGAGCATCCCGTGCTTCTCGAGCCAAACTGCAGGAAAAGGTGTGGCCAAGGAGAACATCCCAAAAGCCTTTCAGATAAGAGGGAAACAACCTTCACAGTACTGATGATGTGGTCACATCGTGATGTGGTTCTGCATCTCAGATGTTCAGGCCAATGCCTTAAGGAGAGCAGTAAACCGAGGGAAATTCTTTGTCTAAGTTTATTGGCCACAGTGGATAAGACGTGACACCAGAGACATTCAGCAGTAGTGAGGATGGTGAGGAAGAGCATCACACCCCTGAGCATCCTCATCTCCCAGTGCTTGTAACAACAGGTTATAAAGATTTCTGCCAGGTACAGCTCAGGTACAGCTGAGGCACCCCAGGGTCAGTAGGATGTTGTAAATGAGTGTGTGCACTGTTTTCTTTCAGCACTGTTTTTCACCCAGGATGGTACGGTGTGTCTCTGCACTAATGGCCTGGCAGGAACCCCCACTGGAAAGGGAGAGGATGGGTGGCCTTCCACTCACTGCTCATTGTTTGCTCCAAGGTACACATTCAGGCTTGTCCCTGTGGTCTCTTTTCTTCCTGCACAGCTGGCAACTGTATTCCCACCCAGAAATGGCTGAAGATATCACGAGGACTGATCCAGCAGGTGGAATAGTGTGCCTCTGGAGGAAGCCAGGCCAGACACCTCGGAGAGAAACACAGAAGGTGTGTGAGTGGGCAATCAGTGAATAAACTGCTCATCGGTGGAGGAAGAATGGCAACTAAAAGAATGCAGCTTCTATATGAAGAAATTCAAGTCATAGTCTGAAGCACAGCTACCCAAGCCCTGAGGCTGCTCGTGTTTAAACCCTTCTATCCTAACTGCTGGCAGTCTCATCAGCTGTGCAGTGGATGACATTTTCTTTAATTCTGCAAGGCTGTCAAGGCGGTGAAGCTTCATCTCCTCATTCCGTGGAACAGCCTTCCTCTCTTCTCATCCTCTGCCTTTCTGTGTCACTGATGGGTTTTGCTGTTTTACTATGAAGGACCTCTTGGCTTCCTTAGCTTGTACAGTTCTGATTGTTCCCTGTGTAAATCAAACAGCTTCCTCAGTCTTCATTTGTTTGGGTTTTTTTTCCCAATTTCCCTAACAATTTTCATTAATCAAACCTTACAATTCTGTGTCTTGATAAAGGGCTAACATTAGCCTCTGTTTTAATGGAGAAAATGAGGCTATTCTGAAGGATGATGGAGAAGAGTAACCTATTGTGAGATCCTTGAAATATCTCCTAGGAGAGAGCCAGAGCTTGCTCCTGTCTGCAGAGAGGTCTGAGTAAGCTCCTTAAGCTAAATCAACTCTTCTGAGCAGGTCTCTGCAGAGCATTAGGGTGACCAGGACCAGATCCAGTATTCCAGGGGGATCCCTAAATCTCAATGGCACTAAATGTCATAATATTGAGTCTGTTTTCCATCCCATTCAAAAGCTTGTTTGTGATTTGACCACTGTTTACAGGTGAATGTCCCAGTCTTTCCCTGACTTTGCTGTCTGGGATTTGGGACCAAGCACTGTGCAGAGGGCTTCAGGTCAGTCCATCCCCTGGACATGACTTTGCACTAATGAGCACCAACACAGCTTTATTGTCCCACTGCCCACATGCTCAGACTGGACACTTCTGGGAATTATTTTCTCTCCATTGGCACAGCCTAACCTAGACAACTTGGTGTCACCTTCAAATTTTGCTCCCCCACCTCTTTTGTAGATCACGAAGAGATACTGAAAATGCCACTCTTTGTGTTACACAATTCATCAGCATATTAATATTAATGCAGGATCTAAAAAAAAAAAAAATTGAAAAAAACATTCCAGTTACAGAGACAGGAGACGCCAGAATTAGGTGTCCTTATGTAGCTGTGACCTAAATCCCTCTGTACAGCACTATAGGTTTTAGTCATGGGTATGCAGACTATCATTCAGAGGATCTCTTCTGGTTTAAGAGGCAGTGGAGGTTCCAGACTAGATGGATTGTTTTTCTGACCAAGAGTGCAGCCCCTGGGTAAAGGGACTGTCACTCCCTGGGCACAGAGGAAATGCAGCAACATTTCTGATCCGTGCTGGCTGGACAGACAACATAAAAGGGACTTTGAGATGCAGAGGAAGACTCTGTCCTAACCTTTTTTTTTTTTTTTAATTCTGTTTTATGAAGAAGAGGGGAGAGAAGCTGTTGCTTTATTTCTATACAACAGGAAAAAGACTGCTTAGTTAAAAATTAATTTATTTATATCCATGGGATAGGAATTTCACTGACTCTTATTTGAATAAAAAAGAAAGTGGCAATGGCTTCTTGACATTTGCCTGTCCCACTTGACACAGCTGATAAAGAGAGAAGGCTTTAGAGGGATCTAGCACCCACCTTCCCACACCTCCAGGGAGCTCACTGAGGTGAGGCAGACGGGCTCCTCAGGGGTGGACGGCAAGGTGAAGACGGAAAACAGGCATAGAGTGAAACAAGAGGTTCAGACTGGACATAAGAGGAACTTGTTCCCCACAAGAACAAGCCTGAAGTGGAGCAGGTTGCCCAGAGAGGTTGTGCAGGCTCCATCTCGGAGGTTTCCAAGTCCTGTCTTTCTCATGTGAGCAACATGGGTTGATCTCAGAGCTCATCTTTATCTGAGGCCCCCGAGGTCCCTTTCATCCCAAGTTATCCTGTGTTCCAGGATTGCTTTAGCACTCGTTGTTGGCAGTGCCCAGACCCCACCTGATCAGGTGGGCAGGTCCCACATGATCCCATCCCTACAGGTGGGATCGGCTTGACAGGAGCTCTGCCCCTCAACACCCCTCTCTGCAGCTCTTTCTTCCCCCAGAGAAAACTAACTCTGCTCTGGCCAAGGGACCTTGGTGTTGTGTCACCTGTTGCAAGGTTGCCTGTAGGTTCCAGGCGAGCACTAACTCACCCAGAACGAGGTATGGGAGAAGCTGTTGAAGGGGGAAAACCTATTCCAGGCTAAATTTGAGCCTTGTAACTTCAACACTGTAATTTCCTCCTTTGGTAAGACACGCAAATGTACTTCTTCTGTACTATGTGCCACGTTGTGGGGCAAATTTACAAGTCACCCATGGAGGTAATTCCTTGATGTCAGTGAAGCTGTACTACTGAGTGTGTAGTGGAACTGCTTTGGCAAAAATAACAGAACTGATTATTAAAATCCCTTTGATTAGGGACATTTCTCATTTACTTCACAGGTACGATGACACCATTTAGGAATACAGAACATTAATCTCAAACTGACAGTGTTTTCACACCTTGTTTTCCTTGACCAGCAGATGACCAAAAAACTAGAAATCCATTCCTAAGAAATTGTGCATTTACAAAGCATTTTGCTTCACACAGAAAACATTCAGTGATCAGGTGATTGCTCATCTCACACATTTCCCCTCTGCTGTGAGTCTCCTAACAAGAAAAAAGTATGAAAATGGGGCAAAAGTGGCCTGGGCTGGTTTGTGCTGCCCATCTGAGGTGATGGGTTGACATTTATACATAGAATACATAGCAGGTCCCAGCCACAATCCCCTTTCACCTCCTGTCTTCCCCCACCAGTATTCCTTCCCCCAGCACCCTCTCAGGACTGGAAAAAGGAGAAGCTGGTTTCTCCATAATTTCTGTGATCAGGAAGTAAGCAACCCAACTTTCTTCTTCCCTGTGGAGAGATCAACAAGCCTAAATTCATTTCTGCATCTGTAAACAGCTGGGGAAGGCTGAGCCTTAAGCCGTGTCCATACCACTTTTTTTCTGGATTCCACGCTCAGAAGTTTGGCAGATTCAATGAATTTTGCTTTGGGAAAGCACTGAAATGGTTAGAAACTTTATTGCATGTTAAACACACAGCTGTGTTAAGGAAATTATTTGAATTGTAGATAAGAGCCAAAATTCAATATGATCAGATTAATACAATCAACTATAACAACATCCACTGGAACAGAATGATGCAATGTCAACTGCACTTGCAGTTTGTGCTGATCTGGAGAGGGAAAGAAAAATGTACTTGGGAAGACTATCACCAGAGTATTACTGGGAGGTTTTTATTTCGTGCCATTTTTTCAAGAACAAGATCTATTTACTTGTCAATCAGAAATTAAACCAGTGAGACTCAATTGATGCATGACACTGTTCCCTTTGAGCACAAACATGACTCAGAAGCAGTTCACAAAGAAGACAAGCTCTTGCTTAGTTTAGCAACATGACCTGCTTAGTTCTCAAGGGGGCCCATCAAACTGAAATTAGGCAGTTAAAAAAAAAAAAATCTAAATAAATTCAGGAACTAACAGATCCTGGGATCCCTCTGCTGATTTATATCGCTTTGAAATCACATTTTCTCTTTTTTTTTTTTTTTTTTTCTGGTCAGGTTTCTCTCTTAGGTGAGAACATGAAGGTGAGGGGAAGTTGCATAGTTGCAGCTTTACAGTCTGCACGTCAAGTGACAAGTCACACACAGCATGATGTCAGCCCAGTGCCAAGAGAAAGGGGCCGTGCTCTGTCCTGTGATGTGTCTGACCACAGTTTTCCACGGTTTTGGTGCTTGGTCAGCCGTGGTGAGGATTGCTGTGGTGGCACCGGTCATTTGAAACACCAAGGTCTTTGCAGGGCCAAGCTGCCAGCAAGAGCTGAGCACAGAAAGTGTCTGCCTTTCCTACCATATCTAATCGAGGTCCTGGGAAAGGGAAAGGACGTCATTCCATGTGGAGTGTGGTCATTCTGGCCACGACTCCTCTCTCAGCTGAGAGACTCCTCAGGGTGCAATGTTTGCTGTGCTTTGCTGCAGGTAATTGACAGCAGGTTTGAGTAACTGTGATGATATTTGGAAAAATAATCCAGCCCTGTTTTTAAAAACATTTCAGGCTCAGCAGTTTTGCGTTTGGGAAGAAGATAAGTTGGTAATTGTTTGTATGTTTTCAAAGACAAGCTATATCGAGGTTGGGGTGAGACTCTGCTGTAGAGCCAAGCTGGATCTCAGGGCTATGATTTGGTTGTTTATGCAGAGACACTCTCAGCTGGAAGGAGCATCCTCCCAATCCTTACTGCTTCATGCACTGATACAGGGCTGAGCACTTCTGAGCCATCAGAGCTGGACGGTTCCATAACATTCTCCTCGAAGAGTTGAACAAAACATCTCTGGGTTACATCTTCCAGTGCTGCATGATTCCTGTCATTAGGAAGTTTTCTCTATTCCCCAGCCAAAATCTTCTTTACTTCAGTTTAAGCTGATTTCTTCTTGTCCTTCTTTTGACGGACATGATGAGCAGTTGATGATAATCCTCTTTATAACAACCTTGTCCCCGATCGAAGACTGGCAGACAGATTTTCTGGAGAACCTGATTTTGGCCTGAAAATAACTCTTCCAAATTCTTTTGCTTTTGTACCACTTGGCCACAAAATAGGCAGTTTTCATAAAAGAAAGAGACAGAAATGATCATTTGATAAGCGTCTCTATCCCTCTGCAAACACAGGCTTTAGTCCTCTGAGAGGAGACCTGACAGACATTAAATTGATACTCTTATTTAACAGTGTCATGTGCAATCTGTAAATTCTTCTAGTGAGATAAAGAGATTTGCAATTTTGCTCCAACAAAAATGTTTGGAGACTTTAAATGACTGGCGCCTCTGATCCCCTATGGAACTTGCAGTGGCCGAAGTCTCCAGGTGCTGAGCCAAGGAAAGGTACATTAGGTAATCTGGGTAGTTACACAATAGAATTCCTACCTCTTACAAAGCTGGACATTAGGAAAAGCAGTGTAGTTAATCAACAAGACAAAAATACAATGATTTTAGAAATCACTCAGGAGCATTTTCTCACCCATGTAGGACCACTTCAGCTGCACGTTTGGCTCTGGGTGTGAACGTAATTGTCCACATCTCCTCCTCTCTTCAGAAAGAAACTTCTTGCACAAAACTCGATTTTCTTTCTCTGAAAAATGGAAAGGAACAGGAACCCTCTCTGAAATCCACAATCAGATGGCATTGCTGCTGCTCACCCACGAAAAGTGCTGACAGCCTTTGGAAACCTGTAGGTGCCTCCCACCACCATTGCAGTTTGGGTTATGGGGCTGGGGAGACCAAATCCATCACCTGAAGGGGTTCGGTGTGAGGAAGAAGCAAAGAGCAAACAGGACTGCGTGCCTCCCTATGCTGAGTAGGCTGGAAGAAACTCAAACCCAAAACTGAGAATAATACATATTGCACAGGAATGGTGTCACTTTTAGCAATTTGTAGGAATACTCGTGCTCAGATTTCACCTGGCAAACAGCAGTTTTGCACGTTATGTGGCTCCTTGGTGGTGTGACACGACAGCAAGAGGAACAAAAATAATGAGTGACAGAAGTGGGCACTTCCTTGTTACCCCCAAGTCAACAGGAACTGAAGCAATGCCCATCCATTATGTGAGCTCAGGAGCACAGCACAGCTTTGCAGGCTTGCTTGTCTTTCCCAAAATTCCCACACCAGCAGTGCAGTGCTGTGCCCCCTGTCTCTGCAGCCTCAGCTGCCTGTGTGTGTAGGACCCAAGGCCCAGCTCTGTAACCTTGAGCCAAGCTGCTGAGAAAGCCCCGAGAAAGTCAGCACACAGATAAGAGAGGTACAATCACAGTCAGAGGTAGGGATGCTCAGACAGGCTTGTCGTAGAGATCAGGAATTCAAGAGGGAAAACACCTGCAGGGAAACATACTGAATCCTTTAAAACAGCAACAACAACAACAACAACAACAACAACAACAACAACAACAACAAGGTGACTCTGTTTGAGAGCTGGTCAGAAAATAGGGGAGTGTCAGGTCATGTCCTTGGTGTTACCTCCCACTGCCCAGGAATAACCAGCTTTTTTGGGATGCCTGTCATCCCTTGAGGTAAAGGTGCTTTGAGGCCCTGATGTCCCTGCCAGCCTCAGGGGTTCTGTTCCACACAGGGAGAGACGCTGCTGCAGAACACCACGGGGTGTGGCTGCGTCCTGTCCGTGTTCCACAGTGTGGAAAAGCAGGAATTGACACCCTCAGGTGAAGCAAGGACTCAGGTGGGTCACGCTTGCTGCACCAGTGCACAAAGCCCAGGAGGGTGGTGTGTGCCTGGCCACACACACGTGCCCACACACAGCCAGCACTGGGTCACCACCAGATTTTCTGGCCCTCAGCAGGATAATTCCAGCTGGACTCAGTTGTGCCTTTTTTTCTTTCCCGAGTGCTGAAATTCAGCCAAAGATGAGTTTGGACATCCAAAACAGCACAGCAGCTGCCAAGCAGAGCAGAGGCTGTGTTGGAGGATGAGCTGGTGTCCATGGGGAGCTGAGGAGGAGGGGCGTTTCTCCTCAGATGGGAGCAGGACAGAGGTCTGCCCAAGGTCCCAGCTCTGGGTGGCCATGTCTCCAGGCATCCTGTCAGTGTTGGCCTTGGCAGCTCTTTTGCCTCTGCAGTGCAGCTGCATGGTGGTCCTGTCAAGTCTCCCAGCCTTGGGAACCACACAGGAACTGCAGGATCTATGAGGGTCCGTCAGCCACCCTGCAGGGATGATCATGTCCCACTGACTCTGTTCAGGATTTGGGCCTGCACAAGCCCTGGAGGAGAAGCCCCTCATGGCAGGTGCTGTGTAAGGTACTGGGCAGGGTGGCTGCTGTGGATGAAGAGGACCTGAAGGTGTGTGTCCCTGAATGATGCCTTTGTGTCCCTGAAGGCTCCTCTCATTTCCCCAGCAGTGATTATTCCCACACAGGCTGGTGCTCCCACAGCTCTTGCCTCACTGGTTTTCTCCAGCCAGCCCAGTCAGCTGTGCTGCTGGTGCTGGGCACTGTGGAAGCACTCTGGAAAGCATCTTTTCTACCCTTCAGCTGGCGTCTTCTGCCAGATGATTTCTCCTGCCAGCTAGAGAGGGACTGGTTTACTCAACCTCTCTCTGCAGAGGCTGCTCCCCTCGAGAGGTTCGGACTTTTCCATCCCATTTCGTTATCTCCTCTTTGCCCCTCAAGCAGAGGTCCCCATGGAAATGAAACACCCTCTGCAGCTTGGGCCCTCCCTCCTGCCTTGGTCTCACTCCTTCAGCCCCTCTTCATCTCCAGCTGCTCCGGTGCCTCCGGCTGATCCAGGCTGGGGGTGGGATATGTCTGGGCTGCCAGGCCGTACCCTGACACCCCTCCATGGCAGCCCCCACAGCCCCATTCCCAGGGGATGGATGGGGGTAACGGCACCGTGCTCCCCTGAGCAGGATTCAACCAGCCCACAACACCAAGTGCAGCAGTTTACCTGTGTTTTTTTTTTTTTTAAATTTTATTTTTATTGGCAGCAGTTAAACCGTTCTATAAAGGAATCATGTTTCTTTCGAAAATACACCAAGCAATAAAAAGGTGTGGAGACCAGATGAGGGAAGGTGCATGTAGGTATAGCATATGAAGAATTTGTATTCCTCTCCCTTCTTATTCAGCCTATGGATGAGAAACTGCGTAGTTCACATATTTACAGAGCTTTGCAAAAGGTTAGCAGTTACCTCCTCTATAATTTATATTAATGTAGGGAAAAACAACATTTGAAATTTTAAAAATGTCAGAAACCCTTTGGAAAACTAATTCATGAGCGTAACATTGGCAAACCCTCTTCTCCTATCGACAAGAAAGGATTTGCAATGAGAAATTCTATTAGTAGAGGTTATTATTATCTTTTGTGCAGCAGACTCCAAATTGTTTGTATTATATATATTTCTTTTGTGGCACGTATGAAAATATAATGTATTTTCAATAGTTTGTTTGTGTTGACATTTATAAATCTACAAGACCATGACTCACCAGTGTCTAGTTTCTCCTGAAGTCACGTGCAGTCAAGCTTAGAGATCTGTAAATGCCAAAACTTGGTTAAACACTCACCAGTCCTCAGTAATTCCCTTTCCAGTAAGTTATCACAATTGTCCCACAAAAGCTTTCAAGCATCTCTCTCTCTCTTTACAATCCTAGGATGAGATTTATTACTCCAGTCTGGGTGCTCTGAGAACTTTTTAATAGTACTAATTACCTTATTACCCACTGCCGTGCGAGAGTAAAACCTTTTGACATTTTCCTTCCTTCCCTGAGGAAAACAAATCCCAGTTCCTGGGATATTGCCTTCTGCTGCCTCTGTGATTACTGGGGCGAGGAATTCCTTTAGGCCCTTTGCCTTATCAGCCTCATCTGTCACCAACTTTCCATTCCCATCTCTCTCGGTGCTCCCTCATCACTTTGCATCTTCTGTTATTCTGTGTTGGGTTTTTTTTCCTCTTCCTTTTCACTTGTGGTGTCAATCTTCATCACATATTCTATTCCATATTTTCTATCAATGTACTTTTTCACATCAGGCTCTGTGATACTTACCTTGCCCCAGTTTGCTATTTTTAAATTAGTGTAGGAGTGCCTATTGAAAAAAAAAAAAAAAAGGCAATAAATGAATTTTTCTGGCTGTTCCATATTTAAGCTTTTGCTGCAACAGCTCCAAGCAAACCACATGCATACACAAATTCCTGTATGTCACCTGACAGAGGGTCTTAATTTTCTGAAAGCAAATCTAATATCACAAAAAAAAAAAAAATCCCAGAATTAATCACAGTACCACACACCCTCGGCATCTATTTTTCCTGCTCAGTGTGAACAGTATGACGAGATCAGCCACAGAAAGCATTTATGTTGTATGTTCAGGTGTGAAGGAACACAAGGCTAAACCCAGGAGAAGGACAGAGAGGCTGAGGGGGATAACACCTGACTTTTACAGCCCTGTTGATGTGATGTTTGGAGGGGACCACTGGAGTCTTCTGCTCACAGGAGGAGGGTTGGTCACCGACGAGTTTGGGACAAGTCAGCTGCGGGTTTGTTCAGCCAAATCCTGTAAAACCCCTGAGGGGGGAGAATCCACACCTACCCTGGGCAACCCGTCCCGTTGCTGCACCACCCTCCTGGTGGAACACCTTTCCCTAATGTCCAGTGTGACCCTCCCAAACCACAGCTTGTGGCTGCTGCCACTTGTTCAGGAGGGAATGGCTCCATCACCTTTGTGACTCCCCCTCCGGTACCTGTAGGCTGCCTTAGATTGATCCTCAGCCTCCTCTTCCCCAGGCTGGAAAATCTCAGCTCCCCTCGTAGCTCCGAAGCTTTAGACCCCTCATCACCTTAGGTATTTTTCCCTGGAACCTTTATTTCTCCACATCCCCCTGCAACTGAAGGGCCCTAAAGCAGTCATGGCATTCTAGATGTGGTCCCATGGGGGCCGAGTTCAGACAGGCAGGTCACAAATTTCCATAACTGCTGACCATGCTCCTCCTAAGGCACCTCAGCCTGTGGTTTCCATCACGGGCAGTCAGAGTTCAGGGTTCACTGAAATTCAGTCTGAGGTCCACCACAACCTCCACGCCCTGCCCAGCAGAGCTGCTGCTCCCGCAGTGGCTGCCTACGGGGTTCAAAAGGCTGAGAGAATTGGGACTGAGGCTGGAAAAGAGAAGGCTCTAGGATGCCCTGATTGCCGCCTTCCAGTACCTAAGGGAGCCTACAGGAAACAAGGAGAGGGACTATTTTCAAGGACATGGAGTGATAGGACAAGGGGGAGCGTCTTCAAACTGAGAGTAGATTTAGATCAGATATACAGAATAAATTCTTCACTGTGAGGGTAGTGAGGTGCTGGAACAGGTTGCCTTGAGAGGCTGTGGATACCTCATCCCTGGAAGTGCTTCAGGTCAGGTTTGATGTGGCTTGGAGAAACCTGGTTTAGTGTAAAGCATCCGTACCCATGGCAGGAGGTTGGAACAGGATAATCTTTAAGGTCCCTTCCAACTTAAGCCATTCTGTTATTCCATGACTTCCTCTCCTTGCTGGACTCTGTGAGGTTGCTCTTTGTGCAGTGCTCAACTTTCCCAGCTTTGCCTTGGGACTGAAGCTCCACACTTCAGCCTGCCAAATCCCTCTAATTTGGTGTCATCCACAGTCTGTTAAGGGGCTGCATTCTGGCCCATCACACATGTCTTTGATGAAGTTACTGAACGATCTTTGTGTGGCAGCAGTCCCTGATGTACTGCGCCTGCCACCACTTCCAGCTGGACACCACGGCAGTGAGCACTGCTCTCGGGGCCTGGCAGCGCCCGCCTAAGACCTCCCTGTCTACAGAGGCAGACATTTCATCAGGGAACAGCCTGGTTAAGCATGACTTGCTCCTGGTAAATCACCTTGTCATCCCTCATGCCCCGGCAGTTCAACATGCCTCATGGAATTCATCCCACCCAACCCTCAGCACCTGCGGGCGAGCAACTGGTGGATGAGGCTGCCTTTAAAAACAGGGAAAAACATGTTCTTCTAGGCCAGATCCACCTGAGCCACTGGAAGCGTCTGTGAGGATGACAAGGCACAGGAACAGGCTGCCCAGAGAGGCTGTGGATGCCCCATCCCTGAAAATGTTTAAGGCCAGGTTGGATGGGGCTCTGAGCAACCTGGTCTAGTGGGAGGTGCCCTTGCCCACAGCCAGGGGTTGGAACTGGATGACCTTTAACCTCCCTTCCAACACCAGCCATTCCACCATTCTGTGATTCTATGGTTTATAGTGAGGTAAATTTGCCACAGAACATCAATATAAGCAGGCAATGGGGTACCCAGCTCAACACCTGTCTTCAGACAAATTCCACTTCTTCTGCCTTACTCTTAACTCCCACACAGCAAGCGGCGCCTGGTTTTATTGTTCTGTGCAGATGACCTGAGGGTCTCAAAGCCAAACTAGAAACTCCTTGAACAACATGAAAAGGGGAAAAATATGTCTATCTCTTCCAACGTTCTTTCTACCTTCGCTTTCACAGACAAACCAGCGAGTCACTGAAGCACGTGCATGGCTTTACTTGCACAATCAACCTCAAAACAAAGCTCCTACAGAAGCCAGTATGCAAGTTAGCTCTTGAGTTTGGAAACTAAATATCATATGTAATGCCATAGAAATAGAAAACATATTATTAATGTTGTAGAAAGGCAATTCTCTATGTCTTTTAACTTTAAGCATCACACAGTTATAAGAGCATTAAGAACATAGGCTATCTGATTGCTGCTAATTTACATTCCTCCTCTTTATTGCCCCAAGTGGCTTTTGAAACAATATTTGGCAACACTTGATTTTCAGACATTCCTTTCACGCATCTTTAGGGTTTTCTTATATTTACAGATTTATTCAGATGTATTTTGGCTTAGATTTCTGTCTCAGCAACATCCAGGCTATCAAGGCATTTCAATTGTCTCATCAGAGAGGATTTGAAATCTGTAAATAAAAATCTGCAACTTGGCTGCGGTATGAGATGGGTGTCTGTTAAAAACATGAGAAACCAGGATAACCTTTACTTCACCATTAATACTTCAAGCAAGTAAGACATTTAATTACAAATCATACCAGATATATTGGTTCTTAATTCTCCAGGCCCCATGAGTGTGTATGGCAAGTGTTTGTAGAGAGCCTCTTGTTGCAATCAAAGTTCAAATTATCCATATTAAATGGGAATCATACGGTTCAATACTCAATTCCCTTTGTGGATTAACATTTTCTATTAAGTAATTCTTTTTTAAAAATACAGTCCACATATGCAGAAGTGGGAGTTTTTTACAGTTTAGGGCTATGAGGAATTATTTTGTGGGGGTTTGACAGTGAATCCGAAAACCCCTTGTAACAAGGACTGGATGTGTAACAGCATATTCCAGTTCTCAGGTAAGCATCCTACCAAACGAGCAGCAAAATATCCCGGCTGTAACCTGCCTTCCTTACTTCCTGTTACACCATTTCCACCTCAGGCAGCATATTTTAACTATTCAGCAATGACTTCAGGTAAACTTTGAGGAGGTGAGACTCCAGTTCTTGTCTGTGCTCCCACGAACACTGAGACACATCCACACAACACAATGTGTCAGCAGGAGAGAATAAGGACTCTTTATGGCTCATGCCAAAATACCTTATGGTTTGGAAGGCAGGGTACTGGTCTAGGAAGGAGGAGAAGTTTCCCAGGAAGATATAAATGAATGTGGTCTCCAGCTTCCCTGAGCTCTCTAACCCAGAAGAATTAGCTGGTGGGAAGTCCCAAAGCTGAGCTGACTCGTTGGATTTATTCCCCAACTTCACCCCATTTTGGAGCACTGCATTTCCTCTTTTTCACAGCTGATCATGTGCTGTGCTGCCCTGTTCCAGGGAGCTGGGATAAAGGAGGCAGGCAAACCTAAAGCATGGAGTTAGGAACACAGAGAGCTCCGAGAAAGTGGGGACCAGAGCAGAGGATGAGGGAGGCGGAAGAGCTCTGGGTGTGGAATCCATGAACTGGGCCAATTTGTAGCACTGCACTGGTTTACCCAAGCTATAAATTGGAGGCAGCTTGGGGCCAGCAAGGTTTTCTAGTTAAAGCCTGGCACCAGTTGTGCTGCAGTTAGCTGTGCTGTGTCCAGCCCACATTACAGCTCTGCTCCATGTCCCTCAGCACGCCAAGATTTAGAAGTCTCTGAGGTTCAATGTGGGACTAAACACAGGTTCCAGAGTGTGCTGGATCAGCACTGGATGTTTCGTGCACATTTAGCCCACAATTATCTTAATTAAAACTGAATTCCAGTCTTACAGGTCCCGATGAACGTCAGCTGTCTCCCTTCCCAAACTGGCCTTAACAAAGGCCAGCTCTTCTGTGTGTCCCAGTACCGGGACATCACCACACTGCACCAGACCTGCTTCCCAATCCAAGGCAAAAAACAGCTCCCTAAGATCATCATTCATGTCTAATTATTGAACAGCAATACAAAAGACAAGGGAGGATGGCACCTCCTCCCCATGGCAGATCTGACTCTCCT